>PVKE010024288.1:0-23931 GCA_004027555.1 Craseonycteris thonglongyai | reverse complement strand
TGAGGTTACATTGGTTGGTAACAATTAGACAGCTTACAGATGTACAAGTCCACCTCACATCATTCATGCATCGTATTATGTGCCCATCACTCAGTATCAGTTCCCCTTCCATCACCTTATATCTAGTGCCCACTCCCACCTCCCCCCACAACTGTCCCCCTGCTCCTCCCCCCTATCCTGGTAACCACCAAACCATTGAGTGTGTCCATAATGCTGGACTTGCACTTTTCTTGTTCCTGTGTTTTAAAGATTTATTTTTATTGTTTTTTAACAGAGAGAGACAGACAGAGACAGAGAGAAGGGGGAGGGCCCAGAGCAGTCTCCATAGTTGACATTCGTTTTCCATATAGTTTCACTCCACAGGTGGACACAGGGCTGCGCAGGGCAGGAACTGGCCTGGGGGCCTCCTGCATAGGTCCTGGCAAGAACTGAACTGGAGGCACAGCCCAGTGCAGCATATGGGTCCGCATGGGCTGGGGCCGAGCCCAGGATTCGATCCTCGGACTCCAGAGCTGCATAGCGAGCACTTACCCCACTGAGCCATCCCAGCTTCCTCTTGTTCTTGTGTTTTAGAAGGAACGTTTATATCTAAATAAGAAACTGAAAAAAGACTAGAGAACAGGACAGCCAAGCAATGCATTTAGATTTTGAAATTAATTCTAGAGAAGGAAAGGGAGGACAACAGCAATTATGGACTGAAAAAGAGAGGGCATCGAGATAGAGGGAAAGGTTGACACCATTTGAAACTCCAAGCCTTGCACAGTACTCTGGGTAGCCACTATTCCTTTCACCATTTGCCTGCCAGGACCCAAGGGGATCTCGGGCAGGAGAAGAGAAATCCTGGCAACTGTGGGTTGGCTGAGCATGCAGTGGTCGGTCAACCAGAAGATGCCTTTGCCAAATGCATGTGGTGCCAGGGAGGCTGCTCTAATTAGGCATCATCAGGGTTGGGTACAATTGGTCACAGGTGGTCTTAATAGGAGGTTAGGCTCAAGTTTCATTCAACTGGGGACGGAAATTTTGAGGGACAGGAATTGTGGAAAGGAAGTGGGGGTTGGGAAGCAAACAAAAAATCAGAACAGGTCAGGAGAGAAGATGGCAATAGCAAAAGGCACAGTGGGGAAACAGAGGGGCAGCAGGAAGAGCCTTTCCTTGAACAACCCCAAGCCCCAGGCCGTGGGGGGACTTGAGGGATATGGGTGATAGTTTCCTCAGACCCAGTTTTCAAACCCTAGCCAAAGCCATCAAAGTCATGGGAAAAAAACTGCTTATAAGAAAAGTTGTAACACAAAACGTGATTGAAACTTTCCCAAACCTCTGGCTTGGTTAAATCGGTGGTATATTCTTTTGTTGTTTTGGTAGTCATGGTGGTAGCAGTGGTGAGATTTTGTGTTTGTTTTTTGTTTTGAAGAATCAGGCATGAAAAAAGAAAAGAAAAATGAAAGATAAATTATAGTCAAAAGAAACTGAGTAGGTGTAAATTTGATTTTGGTATAAATGGAAAGAGGTGACATAAGGAGGGAAGAGAATAAAACTATGGGAGAAAATGAATGAAAAATGGAATAAGGAGATCAAGTTCACAGGAAAATGGCTCCAGGAAATCTGCCTTCATTGGGGTAGCCTCAGAGTTTTGGTTTATCCTAAATTTCATGCAATAAACATCAAAGAAATGAATGACAAGGGAGAGCTGGGGTTTTGAGTCAATGTACAACCCAATGTTTAGCCAAGCAATGTGTCCTGAAAAGACCCTTGTCAAACTGTAAGGCCCTTTGCAGCCTGTCATTCCAGAGATCCCATCTTGATATCCTGAGAGTCATATCACCTAACTTTGGGTTCGTATTCAGTCTCTGAAGGCATTGCCCAAGAGCTTGAGAGTCCACAACAGAAACTGCAGAGAGCAGGGAGCCAAGTTCTTCTCTACAACTTTGCAAGGTAGACTGTAGGTCTAATCAAGCTTTTAACCAGCTTGGCAGATTCTGTACTAGGGCCTTTTACTATGTTACATTGTTTAATCCTCATGACTGGGAGTCCCCAACACCCAGGCCGAGGACCAGTACCTGCCTGTGACTTGTTGGGAACCAGCCACACAGCAGGAAGTGAGGGGCGGGCAAGCCAGTGAAACTTCATCTGTATTTACAGCCACTCCCCATTGCTCGCATTACTACCTGAGCTCCACCTCCTGTCAGATCAGTAGTGGCCTTAGATTCTCATAGGAGTACAAAACCTATTGTGAACTGTGCATGTGAAGGATCTAGATTGCGAGCTCCTTATGAGAACCCAATGGCTGGTGATCTGATGTGGAGCTGAGGCGGTGATGCTAGTGCTGGGGAGCGGCTGCAAATACAGATTAACATGAGCAGAGAAGTTTCACGGCACAGAGACCATAATAAGTCAATTGCTTGTAGACTCATATCAAAACCCTATACGTGAGTGGTAAGTGACGATTAAGCTGCATCTGGCACTTGAATTGTCCCAAAATCACCACCCCACCTCCCAGTCCATGGAAAAATTGTCTTTTGCAAAACCAGTCCCTGGTGCCAAAAAGGTTGGGGACACCTGTTCATGACAACAAAGTCTTTAAATATATGTAAGGATTATAGAGGTTTCATGTTAAAGCATAATGGAGTAAACCTTGAGGAAAAGCAAAAACAAAATACGTAAAATTCTCTACTCAGGCTCTACTCCCCTCTAGGTCTGTGGTAGTACTTGGAGGGCAATAGCATAAATGCCCCAATGCCAGCTCATAGTTTCCTTCCATTTCTTCCTTTAGTCTAGTCCAGGCCTGGGAAGACTTTTTCAGAGTAAAGTCTACCCTTTTAATTTTCTCCAAGTGTCACGCTCCACTAGCTATTTATTTTATTAGTCACGTGGTCACCCCAAAATTGCTTGGCGATCCATCGGTGAACCACAATCGACATCTTGCCCAGCCCTAGTCTAGTCCAATGGATCTGAAATTTTAGTGTGGATTTACAGTGTCATGGATGTACTGTGGAACTTTAAAGGAATGTCAAGGGTGACTTTTGCCTTTTCCTCCCAAAAGTGTTACCCCACGAACTTGTGTCATTCATTACCTTCTAGAATGCCCTTTTTGTGCCTCTCTTCCCATGGAAGACTTCTCTCTTCCTTTTACCAAAACTCCAGTTCAGTATCACTTTCTCCTGTCTTCTTCCCTACCCACCCTTGCCCACGGTGACCTTCTGTCCTCAACTTCCTTCAGCTCAAACTGCCTCTCCAATCCTCCACACTCACAGTCCTTTCCTGAAATATTAGGTATCTTTTTTGTGCACCCCTGTAGTCTCTTCCAATGGAAAGAAAATAGTCCAGAGAGTGCTTATAAGAACTCATACTTTTTAAGGCAAGACATGTTTATACAAAGAGAAATTGATTCTTTGAGAGCAACTGTTGGCTCAGGAAATGTACATGGGGAGGTTCAAGACCATAATTAAAAACATGTGACATTCTGGTCAGCATTGCCCCCTGCTTAGAAAAGTCTAACTGTAATTTTGCCCCACCAAGGTAACCAGAGTTTTAACAAAAAACTAAGTGCGTTGTTTCAATCTAGAGAGACCTATATAGCTAGGTGGTCACTTGTATAAAAAGAATATCGTAACAGCCGCTTGCAGCAGTAGCTGTGGCTGTTGCTACCCCTGCTTTTTGCATAGGGAAGGAAGGGAGGGTTTGGGGTTTTGCCCCTTTTCTTACTGAAGAGGTTAAGTCTAACATGTGGTACCATTTATGTTCCATCTGTTGTTCATTTACTCCACCATTTGCCCTTCCTTAAAGCAGCGTTTATGGTGATATGAAGGTCTATGAAGGTATTTCAGGAATTCGTTTATCAGCAAGCATTGTAGGTGGGAGACATCGCTATCAGCTTTGGAGACAATGAAGCCAGCCCAGGCAGTGTGAGGCCCCTAGAGGGGCTGACTGCAAACTCGGGCTGTGGATTGGGGGGCTGGGGGGCACAAGGCAGCCCTGCCAAGGAGTGTGAGCAGCACAATCACAGCCTCGCTGGGGAACCAGGTCCCTTCCTGTAACACCGTGGTGTTCAAAACACAAGACACCCCAAAAGGGAAAGTAGCTTTTCATCAAGCTCCTAGGCCTTGGTTTCCCCTTACAAACAAGACCGGTACTCCAAAGCTCTAGCTGGAGGAAAAAGTGTGCTGTGGGAGAAGAGGGGAGAAGCCTCTGTGGGAGGGGACAGCTGAGGCTAAAGCAGTTCTGACTTGACCCTGATGACGTAGCTATTTGCTAGTTTGGTTCCCCAAAGGCTTCCTGTTCCTTTCTGGTATGAATCACAACTGAACTCTGAAGTTGCTATTTGCGTGGCATTTCCTGAGTTTTGAACACCTTTTCAGTTTTGGTTAAAGGGGACACCAAAATTTATTTTTCAGATCACTGTGAAGGATTGCTCCATGACTAGATGGCAATTCTGTTCTGATGCCTGTTCCCACAGGGTGTTTCTGTGAAATATTAGGGTGCAATGATTCTTGGTTACTGCATGATCACCAATCCCATTCTATGCGCTACTTATTTGTGGGCTAACTTCAGCTGCAACCTGAAGCAAACACCTACTGAGTGGCATTGAGGGAGGAGAGTGAAGGGGGTATGCTCTGGAGCCAGAGTTGAATGCTAGTTTTACTAATTGACCTTCAGTAAGTTACTCAACATCTCTGGGCCTCAGCTTCTCCATCTGTAAATGGAGAGAGTAATAGAGCCTGCCCCACTGGATTATGGGAGAAATAATAAATGTAGCAGACCAGAACAGAGAGCGCGTTGTTGACAAAAAAAAAAACATCCAGCCTAAGAGAAAGCTTGTAAGTGACGACAGTTGCCAGGAAGCAAAATCTCAAAGAATTGAGAAAATGCTCCAGAAAATGACAGTTTTGCAAATTATTTTATAGATTAAAATCAAAGGAGGATAGTTACATGAAATTTAGGGTAGATTAAAGGGGTAGGAGAAAGCAAAGCAAGCAAATCTCTGTGGTTGGATAAAAACTAAATTGGAGAGACAGATACTTCTTTTAGATTGGTGGATACAAGATAGTTAATAGTATTTTAAGCACATAGATATGGCAATCAGGGAACAATATAATAATGAGAAATTCTAGTTTCCTGCTATGGTGCAGTGTGTGTCCTGGGAGATCTGGAAAAAGGGATAGCTCTGACATTCCAAGGGTGTGTTAGCTTAGATGCAAAAAGACAACAGGCTCACTTAAGGTAAACGCTGACCTTTGTTAGGGAAACTATAAGGTCAAGGATGAGACTGCCTGCTCTGGCCCACCTTAATTAGGAATTTTTATGTTCAGCCCATCCTTAGTGGCTAATTTTGGCCTCTGAGTTTGTAGGGCCTGCCATGGTGGCTTAACCGGAGGTTGTCAGGCTTAGTAGGTGGCCCTTTTTTCATCCAGTGTTGTGCATAGAAAGCCCTCAGTAAATATTAACAGCTCCAGTACTGAGATGGGCAGTAGAGTTGGTGATCTCACTTAGCATGTCCATTAGACCAGAGCTACTGAAAGCATAGCTCATGAACCAGCATTCATCTGCAAACTGCTCCTTCGCAGCCTGTTCCAAGGTTATTACAGAGGCTGAAACTAAGTGTAGAACTTCTATAGCATTTGACATTGCTGCTATACCCAAATGTATGATCCGTGGGCTTACGCTCTTTGTTTTATTCATTTTATGTCTCTGGTAATTTACTTTTACTGTAGTTTTACAAAAATATTGACCTGTAACATGAAAATTAAAAAATAAATGGGTATTAGAGAAGCATTGCATTAGATCCTTGCAGCTGAGCCTGAACAAATCTTAGAGTTCTCTTTAATAACTAATATTTTGCTACCTTTGGGACTTAAAGAAAGAGAGTTAATAAATAAAAAATAATGAGGGATGCCAGGATAGCTCAGCAGTTGAGCACTTGCCTTGCAACTGCGAGGTCCAGGAATCAAATCCCATCCCTGGCTCGTGCAAACCCATGTGCTGAACTGTGGCACAACTAGTAACAGCCAGGATGGTGGCAAAGGTTCTTGCCTCTCAAGCAGGAGGCTCCCAGTTTGGTTCCTGCCCCACATGGCCCCACATCCACCTGTGTGGAATGAAACTATGTCACAACTAATGATGTACAACTATGGGCCCTACTTCTCTCTCTCTCTCTCTCTCTCTCTCTCTCTCTCTCTCTCTCTCTCTCTCTCTCTCTCTCTCTCTCTTTCTCTCCTCTCTTTCTCTTTCTCTCTCACCTCTCTCAAACAATAAAATTAATCTTTTTAAAAAATGAAGGAAATGAACACACAGTTCATCAGCCATGATTGAGGTACATCTATATGTCTTGTGGAATGGCTCAACTGAGAAAAATCAGTTCTTAATGATATTCATATTTACCATTAGGCAGAAGATGGACCATTTTGCTAGCTGGCAGCCTGAAAGCTGTCACCTAGACTTTGCTATGGTTAAATGCTGAATTCTAGGTGACCTAGGAATTGCATCACACATTGCTTCTTGGCCTTTTGGCTAAGATCAAGTGTAGGAACTGAAGCACAGGATTGTGCATAGAGTCTTCACCCCAACTCAGTCATCAACATGTTTGACTAACTATATTCCTCCATTTCTGGGCACCTATGTTTTTACCTATTAAAAGTAGGGGGAGGTATGGTATTTGGGGTGGAGACTATGAGAGGATATATCAAAAAGGAAAACTTAAGCATTTTCCTGCTCTTCCAGACTCAAAAACTGGAGAGTGATACTTTGTTAACTTTTTTCCTCTCTCCACCCCACAGTTGCATTTTCATGGTGGATACCCCCACCTTAATCCTTCCTGCCAAACTCAGTGACCTGCTTATGTTTCCAGCCTATAAGGTTAGCTTAGAAAAAGAGAAGCATGTTGTTTTCACGGTTCTCACCCCGGATTCAAAGCGTTCTGGTGACATTACTACTGTACATTTTCATTGCCCTTTGTAGCTCACAAATGCTTTTGTAACTTGTGCCACATCCAGATGGCAATTTGTTAGGATCTAGCAGCCTTCTGTTCAGACTGCTGCTCCTCCATTCTGCCCTTCTAGTCTCAGGAACCTTGACTGAAGTTCTGGGAGGCATCTGAACTAGTGTTTATCAGTGACAAGGTATTGCTAAAGACCCCAAAAGGCTTGAGGATGACAAAATTATAACATGGGGACTGCATACAGGTTACCACACACCAGCTCCAAATAATGCGCACATTGTTTTAAGCTTCACCTCCCTGCTGAATTACTGAAACCCTTAGCAGCCTTGCTTGATCAAGGAAAAATGGCTCCGTGTGCTTCAGCTTCTGTCCTTTCATTGTCTGGGCAGGTGCTTCTTAAAGTTGCATGTGCCTGTATGAAGATGCACATTCTAACTTCGTAGGTCTGGAGTGGAGCCTGAGATTTTGTATCACCAGCAGCCTCCAAGGTGATGCTGATACTGCTGGTCCAGTGGCCCCACTTAGAGTAGCAAGGTCAGGGCCTTTGCACTTCTTGCTCATCTGTTTTCTATGTTCTGTTCTCCCTGATGTCAGTTGAGTGAAATGTGAGCAAATGATTGAGCATGTGGCCATGTATCAGGGCTTTTAAACTTCTATTCTAATTGCAAGGAATACTGTCTCTCTATTTGCACTTGCTCAGAATTCATAATGCAGTACAGAGATTTTTTAAAATCAACTACTTTCATACCCTAGTTCTTGTATGCTCACACAGCAAGAAGGGTCTCGCTCCTTTAGTTCATGCTCTGTAGGATACTGCAGCGGTAGAGGGGTCTACAGAGTCCTCCCTGGTTTTGAGCAGAAGAAGCTCATCTTCCAGGTTTGGCATCACCTGCATAAAGCACCCTCTGTCAGCGTCAATCATCCCCCCTGGGCAGCAGCCCCCTATGTTTTACCATTTGACTTTCATGCCCATTCTGTATGAACTACACAGTCAAATCTACTATCGTGCATGAGGCTTTCAGCAATTAGGTGACACAGTATCAATCCCATTTTTATATGTCAGTAATCAGATGTGGAGTCATAGCTTTACCACATCTCTAGTAAGCAGAATACTGGAGTCATGAACCTAAGTCTTTTCCCTATAAGACCACATTCAGTCAATTTCCCCACAACCATCTCCTTTTGAAACTCTCTTTTTAAATCTTGTGTGACCAGAGTAAACCATGGAGTCATTTCACTTCAGCAAAGTTCTCCCAGTGGCAGGACCACGTTCTAGTTCATGTATCGCTGGCTCCTGCTTTTGCCCAGCAAGCAGGTTAGAGGCAGAATAGAGCCCCAAGAACCTAGACTTATCATCGGCCTTTCCCTTAGTGTTCGAGTGAAGTGATCTAGCAGTATCACTCACTGCGGTCCCAAGCCAAATGATAGCACTGTGGAACTGGGGGATCATCTCTGTCATTCTTACGATGACTGATGACCCAAGAAATTGCCGAAGAGAGCATCCCAAGAATTTAGAGCTCCCACATGGATTCGATCCATTGTGTCTCCTCCTTCTCCTTAACAAGCTTAACTGTGCAGGAGTACATGTCCTGGACATGGGAGCATAAGCCAAGTTCACCAAACACTAACTAGTGTGATTTTTCTTTGATTTAAGGAGCCAGAAAGACAGGCTGCCAGTCTCTCAACTCCTGCCAGCTTTGCAGTCTCATCTCCCAGCTTAGTGAAAGAAGAGAGCTGCCCAAGGGCCAATTTGTTTCCAAGGGAAGTCCTGCTCACACAAGAGGGAGGCAATTAGGCCTCCCCCGGGCATCCCTAGAGGTATTTTTAAAAACTTTACTTTGGCAACACAGACCAGAAATCATTCAGACTGGAAATCATCTGAGCCTCTTGTAATGTGGCTTGTTGACTTAAAGCCAAGTTAATATTTAGGGGATTATAGAACATTGACAATGATTTCTATAAAATTACCTCTAGAGTTAAAAGTGACAAATGGAAAAGAAATAACGACTCCAGCTCACTGGCCCTCACTTCTACCACCTACCGCAATAAACTCATACAAAATCAGGGGTTTGGGAGGCCAGAATGGCTCAGTGGATTGAGTGCTCATCTTGCAGCCCCAGGGTCCGAAGATTGAATCCTGGCCCCAGCCCTTGCAGACCCATGTGCTGAACTGGGGTGTGTCCCCAGTTCAGTTCTTACCAGAACAAAACCCCAGCCCAGTTCCTTCCCTGCACATCCCGGCCCCACCTATGGAATGAAACTATGTAGAAAACTAGTGACGTGCAACTATGGAGACTGCTCTGGGCCCTCCCCCTTCTCTGGCTCTCTCTGTTTCTCTCTCTCTCTCTCTCTCTCTCTCTCTCTCTCTCTCTCTCTCCTCAAAAATAATAAAAATAAATCTTTGAAAAATAAAACAAAACAGTGGCTCCACCGGCGTTTTCACATTTAGGCTGCCTTTCCTTCCTCTGAAAAACAAAACAAAACAGTGGCTCCACCAGCGTTTGCACATTTAGGATGCCTTTCCTTCCTCTAGAAGAAATGCAGAGTTTACCTCTGGAAAAGGTCTTTGTTTTTTGAACAAACTCCTATCTTTTTATACTAAATTTAAAAGCCAAGAGGAGAAGAAGGAGCAGTGAATATTTATTATAAACTCAAATTTCTACCTACCATTTCCTGACTTTCCAAACTATTGGAACCATAACTTGTCTTAACTCCCTGCCGGCAAAACTGTGTGACAAGCCTTGGTGGTTTGATGGCCAGTGACAGAAAGTTCTCTTTAGCCCCTCTTGCAGATTTGGCTGTCTTAGTGACTCTTGATTATGAACTCGGTCCCCTGACTCCATGTTATACAAATTTTTTAATTAAAAATAAATAAATTAATTAATTAAATTAAAAAAAAAGAAGATTGTGTGTAAGAGAAAGTCTTTGCGGTAAGATTTCTACTCATCAGCCTCATATCTAGAGATCAATTTTCTGGCCTATATATTTTATCGTAGCTTCTTCACTCTTCTTATTTGGTCCTTTGCAAATCTCTCTTTTTACTCCCACTCTTGCTTCTGTCCACAGTTGATATGTATCAAATGATATGATCCCCACCCCCATGAGGAGAAGAGACCAGTGCCTCATGGGCATCTGGTAGACCAGGGGTCCCCAACTCCCAGACCATGGACTGGTGCCGGTTCGCGGCCTTTCGGGACCTGGGTTACACAGCAGGAGGTGAGCAGCAGGCTAGAGAGCAAAACCTCATCTTTGGCTACAGTTGTGCCCCATCGTCCACGTTACCTCCGAAGCTCCACCTCCTGTCAGATCAGCAGCGTCATTAGATTCTCAGAAGAGGAAGAACCCTATTGTGAACTGCGCCTGGGAGGGATCTAGGTTTCACAATTTTTATGAGAATCTAAGGTCTGATGATCTGAGGTGGAGCTGATTCTGAATTATGGTGAGTTGTATAATTATAATATTACCATTAATAATAATAGAAATAACTGCAATGCATTTTAATCACCTTGAAACCATTCTCCCCCACCTCGTCCATGGAAAAAATGTCTTCCATGAAACCAGTCTCTGGTGACAGAAAAAGGTCAGGGGCCACTGTGGTAGACGTCTGGAGGTTGGGGGCAGGACGCAGCTAGCTGGCTCCAAAAATCAAGGTGGTCTCAGTTCCTTTATGCCGTAAACACTTCAGATACTCATGTGTGCCAGGCACTGGGCCAGCAAGGGGACAAGGGTGAGCAGCCCAGGCCCCTGCCCACCAAACATCAGGGTTTGCCCAGGCGGAGGGTTGGTGGATATAACAAATAAAAATACAGGGCACCTGCATTAATTTTCAGATAAAAAAAGTAATTTTTAATATAAGTATAGTCATTTTAGTATAGTATAATACATTTTTAGTATATCCCAATAGGGACACACCTGTACTTTAAAAATTCTTTTTATTTATTTATTTATTTATTTAGATTTATTTTATTGTTTTTGATAGAGATAGAGAGAGACAGAGAGAAGGGGGAGGGCCCAGAGCAGTCTCCATAGTTGTACATCATCAGTTTTTGACATGGTTTCATTCCACACAGGTGAATGGGGGCCCGCGCAGGGCAGGAACTGGGCTGGGGACCTCCCACATGGGAAGCACACCCCAGTTCAGCATTTGGGTCCACACAGGCCAGGGCCAGGATTCGATTCTCAGTCCCTGGGGCTGCAAAGCTAGCGCTCAACCTGCTGAGCCATCCCGGCTTCCCCTAAAAATTTTTGTTGCTTTTCTGAAATGTACATGTTGCTGGGTGTCCTGTATTTTACTTGGCAACCCTACCCTAGAGATACCTGCCTTATCCCTCGTAGGGTCAGCGGATATTCAGATATAACTCTTAACGTCTCTCATGCCCAAAGTCCCTTCAGAGTGATGCTATAGATGGACTGAGAGGGAAGGAAGGCCTGTGTCCAGCTACAAGAACTCTGATTCACTAAGGCCATGGTGCTTATGAACCAATACCTGGTCAATGGAGCCCAGGCAGGAAAAGGGAGTTGAGTGGCATCCTCTCCTAAAGTCTGATGCCACCTCATTCTCCAGGGACAAAAATTCCCTCCAAGATATAGAATATAGTCTGGCCTGTGTCTCAGCCTCTAACGTTTTCTCTGTACATTAACGGAAGGTATATAGAGGGGCAGACTAAGTGTTCAAAGGAACAATAATAATCAAAACAGTTAAAATAATCTAATCTAACATCTGTTAACTGCCTGTTAAGTGCTAGGAACAGTGCATCACCCTGGTTCTGCCATTTCATCTTCCCAACAACCCTGTGACTGAAGCAGAATTGTGGTCCCCATTGTAGAAATAAGGAAACTGATATGAAGAGTACAAAAATAAAAGACCCCCATAAGTAAGACATTTTTATTTTTTTTAAAACTCAGAAACTGATTAATAAAATTATTTGGGGACATTTACTACAATCATGTGAAATTTGAAGTTTTGGGGCAAAAATGCTATTTCTTTTTCATGCAGCCCCAAAGGGTCATGAAGAAACTCTAATTGGGGAAGGCCGATCACCAGATTAAGAAAAGGGACAGGGGAAGCCGGGATGGCTCAGTGGGTTAAGCGCTCACTTTGTAGCGCCGGGGACCGAGGATCGAATCCCGGCCCCGGCCCGTGCGGATCCATATGCTGAACTGGGGAGTTCCCCCAGGTCAGTTCTCTCTCTGTCTCTTTATCTCTCTCTCTCTCTCTGTCAATAAAATAAAAAAAAATATTAAAAAAAAAAAGAAAAGGGACAGTGAGAGAGGGAGCAGAGGAGCCAGACAGGCGAGGGGACCAGCCAGGAAGCTCTGCAGGACTCACCTGTCTGGCATAGGCCCTGACAGCCCTGACAGCCCCTCTCAGCTGGGAGGGCACTACATGGCCCCTGAGGCCACAGGTTGCTGGTTTGGGGGCTCCAGCTCCTAGGCATGGCTAGTGGCCACCCTTGGTTCCAACTGGTGCTGGGGAAGCCAAACTCAGACAGAGCTCAGGAAGCCGGCAGAGGGTGCCCACTTCTTTCACTGGCCCCACGGAGGCTTGGGCATAAGAGGGTGAGAGAGAAGGACTGGAGTCTGGAACCCCCCTTCCTCCCTATCTGGGGGTGCTGGAGAGGAACAGTAATCTCCTTCTGGCTCCAGGCCCACCCAGACCCACAGAGACCAATAAGGTACAATCACTGGGAGTAGTTACAACCACTGGAGGTGGAGGTTGTTCATTAAAAAAAAAAAGAAGAAGAAGAAGAAAGAGAGAGAGAAAGGAAGGAAGGAAAGGAAGGAAGGAAAGGAAGGAAGGAAGGAAGGAAGGAAGGAAGGAAGGAAGGAAAGAAGGAAGGAAGGAAGGAAGGGAGAAGGTTAAAAACTCCTATAAGCTTGCCTCTTGTTAAATTTTTTTTTTTTTTAATTACAGTTGACATATATTATTATATTCCTTTCAGGTGTACAGCATTATGGTTAGACATTTATGTAACTCATGAAGTCGCCAGCCCGATAAGTCTAGCACCCACCTGATACTATATCATTGACTATATTCCCTGTACTGTACTTTACATCCCATGACTGCTTTTACACCTGGCAGTTTGTGTAAAGGAGGGATTAAGATGTCCTACAAGCTTTTCAACCGGAGCTGTGGCCTTAGAAGAACCGGTGCCTTGGCAGGGAGAGATGCAGGAGACAACCTGCCCTGACAAATCTTTCTCCATCTAATTTCCTACGGGTACTTTCCATTGGCCAAACCCACCCCATCACCCCCCACCCCACCCCACCCCACCCCCCAAAAGCTATTATAACTGTTGTTATAACCCAGAGCTTTATGTGGAAAGAGAAAACTAGTAAAGTCATGAGAAATTATTCCCCTAACAACTCATAAGTTTTGAGTTTTAAAATTTTGTATAATGCTCAATATCTGATATGCGCATATTGGGGTATACTTTGTGCTTCGCTAATTTTTAAGTGTTGATGCTGTCGATAGAAATTTCTGAAATAAACTTCAGAAATAAAAGTAGCTTTCATTTTTGCAATGTGATTAGGTTCCAAGGCACCAGAGCAATGCTTTAGTTTTGTGATTAGACATGGACTAACATGGATAGAAAATACTGTCCCCCTTTCAAATTTCTCATTTTGAGAGGGTTCATTGGATCTTTAAATATTAACCTTGGTAACCATCATAGTTTGTAAAATACCATCTAATGATAGCACTACCTTGGTTTCATTTGTACTAGGAAGGGAAATTATTTCTGGCAAGATGTCCAAAACTTCCAGGTGTCTGTGGGCAGCCCATATCATATAAGTGTCAGAAAGAGAAGCATGTTCATGACCAGCCTCTAGTCCCATGGACTTATTCTTGAAATCTACTCACATATATTTCAGTCAGGCCTGGTATGGCTAATAAATTTTGCATTAGAATTGAAAAAAACCATAGGAAGCTTATAAAACTTATATTAAAATGTATGTAAATTTTCTCAGCAATGGCTTATTAGACATAAACAATGTCCTGGTTACCTAATAGATGATCTACTCTCCTTCCCAGCTGGCACTATTAGTATCTGTCTCTGAGCTGGACTTAACAGGAGGATTCCGACCATTGAGGACACAAACTGAGACCCCTCTCTCAACATCATGACCCGTCTCTCTGCTAGGCTTAAAGGCCTCCAGACACAGCCCTGCCAACCAACCTTCCCCAGTGCTTGCCACAGACGTGACCCCAGAATTAGTGGGATGTAACTGAAAAAAAAAAAGTGTTGCCAGTCCTTTTGTCTTGGTTTTCCTTAAAAAAAAAAGAAAATGTGTCATTAAAAGAAATGTATTAATATTTTCTCACCTTCACCTACATACTACACCAGGTTTACTTTGACCCTTAGGGAAAAATACTCATATGTTTGCAAAAGCCAGGATGGTTTTGTAAATGTGAGGTCTTTTCCTCAACCTATAGGAAAAATGCTAAAGAAAACCAAGTAAATACACACAGACAAACCAACAGAATCATTAAGCCATCTTGGTAAATGGATTTCTAGGGATTATTAACCCTTGTGTATATAAGGAAAAAAAATAATACTAACCTCACGTGACATGATTGATAGCGATTGTTAAATAAAAATTAAAGTAGCTCTAGATTGGCTCATGTTAGAAGGTAAGTTAGGGAAGGTAAATATAAACTTCTGTTATGTTACCATTCATCACCTTAGTGAGCATCAGTGAGTGATTTCTACAAATTATCCTTAGTTCTTACTCTATCTAAAGCACCCTGTTTGCCTTTAGAGGGGTTCCAAAGATACTCCACAAATAGCCTGTGCCTTAACGTAGTTAATTTTAATGACCCACGGAGTGTTTTATAAATTCTGCTATAAAAGATTTTGGAGCAATTAATATCGTTCGTGAAAAACCTTTTGTCCAGCATGTTAAAACTCAGAAAGATGTTTCTTGCTTTGTAAGATGAAATAGTTACACTGATTTCCATAAAATTAACAAAACCATGAGTTTACACAGTCCATTTGAAATGTTCAATTTCAGTACAAACAGATCAGCACATGTAAATGTCTTAGAAAATGTCTGGCATGAATTTCAGATGAAAGCAATGTTTTTGGAACGTAGAATAAGAAGAATATGGTAGATAACCATAAAAACTGCTTTTATATTCTCTGGATCCTTCAAAGGTATTTCTAACACAAAGTTAACATAAACAGCAAGGTTTCTAAACTCTGGCAGAATAAGTTATAGAAACCATTTCAAAGACTTATGTTCATCATTGTTACTCAATAAATGTTTGATAAATGACTACTAAAAAATTATCAGGTGAAGTTTCCAGTTCTGAATAAAAGGCAGTTAGAAAATAATGCTGTTTTGTTTTTGTTTGGTTTTTTTTTTAGATTTATTTATTTTTTATTGTTTTGACAGAGAGACAGAGACAGAGAGAAGGGGGAGGACCCAGAGCAGTGTCCATAGTTGTGATAGTTGTACATCATCAGTTTTGGACTTAGTTTCATTTCACACAGGTGGGCAGGGAGCAGTGCAAGGCAGAATTGGGATGGGCCCCTCCTACATGTGAGGCAAGCCCCTCTGAGATGGGGACCTCCTACGTGGGAAGCACACCCACCCCTGGCGAGAACCAAACTGGGGCCACACCCCAGTTCACCATATGAGTCTGCACAGGCCAGGGCCAGGATTCGATCCTCGAACCCCGGGACTGCAAGACCAGCATTTAACCCGCTGAGCTATCTTGGCATCTTCTGTAATGCTGTTCTGGAGAGTATACATGACTAGAATCTAATGCAACGTTTTTTATTCCTTTAGGAGAAAAATGAGCACTGAAATTGAATTCCCTGAGAAGCTGGCAGGAACCAAGCTCAGCATAACTGAAAATGAAGACCACAAAAAGCTCCAAGTTAAAATACAGGCTTTTGAAGACAAAATAAATGCTGAGAGCAATACTCCTGGCTCTATCAGAAGATATAGTCTGGGCCATGTTTCCAAGGAAGAAAAAAAAGACATTAGATTTACCAGGTATACATTTTGCTTGGCTGGTTTTTTTTAACCTATGTAATTTCTGTTTGCTATTAGTTTTATCACACTCTTATGGGGTGGTTTTTAAATATCTTTTAGGAAAACCAGGATGGCTCAGTGGGTTACCCGGTAAGTGCTCACTTTGCAGCGCTGGGGACTGGGGAACGGGGATCGATCCCTCCCCAGCCCATGTGAAACCATATGCTGAACTGGGAGCTCCCCCAGTTCAATTCTCTCTCTGTCTCTGTATCTCTCTCTCTCTCTGTCAAAAATAAAATATAAATAAATAAATAAATAAATAAATAAAATTAAATATCTTTTACTTACAGCCACCCAAAATTCCTTTCATGGATAAAATGTCATCCTTAATGCTTTCATTATCCAAAGAAGCTCACTTTTTAAAAAGGACAATATAAATGGTAACAAACCTATGGTTTATTTTTAAAAAACACTTTAAATTCTATAGATATGCTAATATTGAGAATGATACTTACCAAAAGCTTCTCTTGATTTCTGATAAAGAAGCTGAAGCAAAAGTAGATAAAAAAAGAATATAAATATGTAAGTCCACCATTTCCCAGGCAGTTTTGCTATGAAATTGATTTTTGCATCTTTGTTTTGGGCGATAGCCTAGATCCTCAAAGATTTCATTTATTATATAACTTGGAGGTCTATGTTTTATCAAATCTGTTAATAGCACTGATTTTAAGTTTCCCACTCTAGAGGAAGTAACTTCTGCCTCAGTATTATTATTCTTTATTTTCCTTGTCAGTGAATGGTGGTAGCTCAAGTTCTTTACTTACCCAGCCTTCTGTTTGTTTTGTAGGTCAAAGAGCTTGGCGTTGCACACTGTGCTAACGAAAGGCCTGAGTTCAGATGATGGGGAATTTGTTGAGAGTGGAGATATACCAGCCAGCATCTCTCTTTCAGAAATAGACCCACTTCGCCAAGGAAATGACAAGTCATCCTTTAAGACAAACACTGACAGATCACACCTAAGAAATTCTTCAATTTCATACCCAAGTCTTATACATATAGAATCAGAGAATATGCCAGACACGGTGAAAGATAACTACCAGGAAGACACTCCAAAAACAACTCCAAGTCCTGTAGAATACCAAGATAAGCTCTACTTGCACTTAAAGGAAAACCTCAGTAAAGTGAAAGCATATGCTGTAGAAATCGGAAAAAAGATTCCAGTTCCTCATCAGTGTACCATTGAAGGTAAGTGCTGTAAACTCCTTAAAGTTGAGAAATTTCAGGCATCACTGGAAGTACATTTAAATGCTCAAATGACATCAACTGCCAATCCCATTTCTGGATTTTTGCAAAGTAGATCATTTTGGAAACACCCTCACATTATTTTAATTTTTTTTTTATTATTATTCCAATAAGGTCAATCATCTTTTTGATTCCCCTTTGAATTTACTCAGGTGCTTTAGTCCACCAACTCTGATTTTTTTCAAACCTCAAGGTATTTTGTTTTTTGGTTTCTTATCCCTAGTGTTTGGGAAAATACTGGAAAGGGCTCTATGGCCCCCAAAACAGGTTCTAGGGTAATGGTTCAGCCAGAGGCATTTTTCCATCCACATAATCATGCAAGAGAGCCATGCACAGCATTGAACTCCATGAGATTTTTTTCCTCATTCATTCAACAAGCCCTTATGAAACTGCTCCTAGGTGCCAGGTTCTGTGCTAATGATTCAGCTTCATAGGAGATTAATCTAGGACCCAAACAGAGACAATCCTTGACTTCTTGGAGGTTAGAGTACAGAAAGAAATGGGTAAAATTATAGTCAGGGGGTGATATAGGTCAGGAACCAGTGAGAATGAGCTAGTCAGAAAACAAGAGACAAAGTAAGCAAAGGAGGTCAGAGGCCAAGACTTCCCTTGGGTGCCCATTTAAAGGATGTGCCCGAAATGCTCAGTGAAAGTCTAAGCAACTACAGGATCAGTAACAGCGTCCTGCCAAGTAATGTTGAAGATGAAACAAAAGCAGTAGTAATATTGATAATGTCTTTATTTACAGTTTTGACTTTTTGTTCATCGTGGACTGTTTATGGACTAATTTTTATTTCATTTTATTTATTCATTTTTAAAGATTCATTTTATTGTTTTTGGCAGAGAGAGAAAGACAGAGAGAAAGGGGATGGGCCCAGAGTAGTCTCCAAAGCTGCATGTGATCAGTTTTTCAACATAGTTTCATTCCACACAGGTGGATTCGGGGCAGTGCAGGGCGGGAACTGAACCAGGGCCTCCCACATGGGAAGCTTGCCCCAGTGAGAATCAAACTGGAGTGGGAAGCATACCCCGTTCAACATATGTATCTGCGTCAGCCAGGGCTGCGACTCGATCCTCAGACCCTGGGGCTGCAATGTGAGCGTTCAACCTGCTGAGCCATCCCGGCTTCCCCTAATTTTTATTTTTAAAATATTATGTATCTTCAGTACTAGATTTTCTGGTGCTTCCTTACATTTTTACGCTCTAGTTGGCCCCGGGAAGGGGTTTGAGAGCAAGTATTAGACATGGCAGAGTGCCCCAGAGCAAGCTGATCCTTCTGGTAGTGGGTTAAACAGTTTGGATGACCTAAAGGCACTGTTGGACTGAATAGATCTTTCTACCATTATTCTTAGGCAGCACCCATGTTCTCTTCTTGAGGTTTAGAGGAAGGTGCTAGCCCTCTCCTAGGACATGACATCTTTTCACAGGCTACAGCCCTCATTGAAAAGCTAAGCAACTTGTATTTCAGAAAGTAACACAGCTGAAAGATAGTGAATCCATTCATATTCACCCACCTACTATCATCCCCTTCTAAGTTTAGGAACTAGTAGAGTTTTTCCCACTTTCCTTTCTCTCAGCCTCCCACTTCAAATCTGAGGAAAGAATATATTCTCATGTTAACAATTGGAAAGCAGAGTGGGGTTCAAGGGTTTGGTAATGACAAATATTAGTTAACATATCTTCATAGAATCTGACATTTTCCAAGATTTACATTATTTTGTTGATTAGCCTTTTTAAAACATTTTTAATGATAACATTAAAAGTGATATCGCTCATATTTATTATAAGTTTTGTATAGTTAAATATGTTAAGACTTGGGAATAGCTAAAAATCAATAAAACTCAAGTAACAAATTATTTCCAATTGCTTATAATAATTAGATTATTAATCATAGATTATTGTAATAATCTATGATTTTAATGCATAAATTGGAGAATTTAATAGAGGTTAAATGAATTTCCCAGTTTGACACAGGATGTCTGTAGCAAATATAAAATTAGCCATATTTCCATCTGCTAGAATAGTTTCTGTTTTTTGTATTTTTGTTTTAAGTTTAGTGTAAAGCACTCAAGATATGCTATATAGAGACTTATAATCTTGTGAAAATGTGAAGAAGTTCTGTAGAGTTACTTCAAGCATCTAGTTGTCAAAAACACATGATATTTCTTATTGCCTTGAATTAATTTGGGAGTTTGAGAATTAACTGGGTGACTTGGTTTTGTTTTCAAAATACTGAATGAATCTATCATCTTTACTAAAATAAAAGAAACAGAATATATGTATATTTTTCTTTTATATATAAATTTTTTTATTTTTTTCCTTTTGATGTTTCCGACCAGTAATGACCAAGAACTGAGTATGTAGTTTTTTAAGTTGACACTTTGGAATTCATTCATATTTTTGTAATTTCCTGGATGTCCCTGGGAAATTCCTTGCACAGATATATGTGTGAGGGATGGAAGATTTATATGACTCACTGTAAATACATCTACCAAGAAAGGCCTCATGCTGACTGCAGGGGACATGTTGTTATTATTTCAGAGATTGTGTAAACCATTCAGCAAAATGCCAGCAGTCATCTGGCTGACACAATTTTGCTTGTGCTCATGAGTTCACTCTGCTCAACAATATCGTGTTTCTTTCCTTAAAAATTTTTGGAAGAAAGAATTAGGCTTAGAAATTGTGTTAGGTTTAACGTATTGCTGCTTCATCTAATGTTTTATTGGTATTTGGTCTTTCCTATTAAATTATTCAGAGTGATCAAGAAACAAAGGGAGAAGCATAAAAACTTGAATGCTACAACATTCAAGTTAAAAAAGACAAATAGCCAACAGGAAACAAGAACAACAAAGTGTTAAGAATAATTTTAGACTGATGTTACAAAGTCCATACTATAAGAACATGATAAAACAATCCTTTCAAGAAGTTCTTTTGATATTGGTTTGACTCATATGCAAAAACTGGTATTTGCCTTTCTTATTTTCACCTACAAAACATCACTTTCATATGGTTCAACCTAACACTTCAGTAATAAACTATATTGAAGGAACAGGTACCTCACTAGTTATAATACAGCAAAATTTAGTCTGTGGTGAATCAAGGTTACAAATAGCTTTTTTATCCCAGTCATCCATCTTATTATGGCATGATATTGATCACAGTGGGGACAAGCAATGGACTGTAAAGAGATCAGCACAAATCTATCATCGTGTCTGGAAAAATTGTCAAACCCGAGTCTCACTGAGGTTAGCTCAGCAGTGTCACTTTGAGTATGAAAGAGCCTGTTATTCCCAAAGCAGTCATTCTTAGAGGCCTCTGGCTTTGCTAACCAGTACAAGCTATGTATTCATAAGCAAAGCGATGGTCTAATATCACTGCCTGATTATATTTACACACAAAACCAAAGGAATTTAGTTCATCTGCCAAAAGGCATGTTAAAAATTTGAGTCACTGGTATTCATTTATGTGAACAAAAATGATTAGTGGTTACAAAAAAAAAAAAAGAAAGAAAAAAAGCAAGATATTGAAATAAATTCTCGAAAATCTGGCCCATCACTGGAGTTCCATAAAGAATGATATAAAAGCTTCCCATCAGTGCAGCTTTGGTTAGCTTTGAAGTGTTTCCTGATTGAGTGAAAATACGTCCCATCTGTAGAGCATCTCCACAAACCTGACTTGTAGAAAGCTAATTTTTAAAGATAATAATGTTGTCCTTTCTCTAATAGATCCACATAAGTTGATTTTTCTTGACTTTAACAGATATAAGAATATACAAAAATAGAATAAAATAAAGTTCATTGCAAATATCAAGAAGCAGTGCTGTTTTCATAATTAATTACAAGGAAAGCTTCCTTATTGAAATTTTGCATGTAGTCAAGTCCAACTGCATGTTGGGATAACTGAGGAGGCAAAGCCAACCCCACTCATGACTGCTTTCTGCTCAGTTGGTACTATCTGGGGGTTGTGGGGGAGGGTGATAATGGGAATACTCATCCACTTAATGGTTCTGAGGGAGGCATCTTTTTTAAAATAGACGGACTTACTCATGAGACTAGGATCATTTATCTGTAGGGAGAGTTGTAAGATTTGAAAGCAGAGAAAAAACCTCAAAGTTTTTTCTCACAGTTTGAGAGGAGAAAAACAGCAACTAGGAAGATGTTAAGAATTTCCTGAAGCCTCCTTGCATTGACCTGGTCCCGTGGGCCCCTGTTTAACACTTGTTAAGGAAAACTTATCTAGAGAATTTTTCTGGATTTCATTTTGGAATTCATCTTGGATTACCTTACTCACCAGTTCCTAAAGAGTTGATTTGTCGAAAGCAGACAGATACATCTGCGGATAAAATGTGTCTTAATCCAACTAGGAAATAACTCAACTACAACTTGTAAATCCCTGTACACTTGAGCCATTATGTATAGAAATCCAGAAGAGATTACCTGCCTGTAAATGAAATGAGTCATCAAAACTCTTTGAAAGGTCAGTTTTTCTAATAGTGTCCACCTTGAGTATGTCCTTAGTAGGCTTAAAGGGACCTTGCTAATAAATAAACAAAAGCGAAAGTAAATGCGTAAATGGAACAAAAATGCACAGAAGTGCATCCCAGTGTCTCTCACCCTGAAGGTGGTAGCTGCTTTCAAAGAGAAAGGAGAAAAGGAGGAGGTGGTTTAACAACAGAAGTAGTTTGCTGTGGCATATTTCATACTCTTAAATATTTTCTTCTAAATGCATTATTTTTAAAATAAAAGGTTATGTGGCATTCTGCTCATATCTGCAGGAGTCTTTTTATCTGTCTTCAGGGAAGTTTGTACGTACTCAGAGATTATTATCAGTTGTTCAGAGACTGTCTTTACTCCAAAGGATACAGTGCTTTACAAAACAGCCCTGAGCCCCCAATCGTCCCCAGCAGAAGAGTGCATTCAGATCCAATTTGCCGCAAACGAAATTTCAACAAAAGGGAATGTTATTTTTCCATTTACTTCATTTATGAAACTGGCAGTGTATGCCCTACAGGAAAATGAAATGGTCCCTGGATATTATCAAATCTCACTTAAAAACCAAGAAATCCACATTTCTGAGTATTGTCAGTGATGAAGAGCTGGTAGCCAGAAAACTAAAAAGAGATTATGTGGCTGGCGAAAGGGTTTCATTATGTTCGAGGAAAAAGAAAAGCAAAAATGGGTATTTTCCTCTTGTTTGCTCTACAATAACCACCAAACTTTAGATGGTGAAGTATTTTTAAGTATTTTCCCCAAAACTTACATAGTTAACCATCCAGGATTCAGATATTTGATCATTTGTCAGACATTTATTGCTGTGACAGTCCATTTTCAGAGACGGGCATGTTTACGAACTGCAGATGGGTCTATCTACAGCAGACAGAGCCTCGTGTTCTGTGCTGACAGGCCTGCTCAGAATGAGTGAAAAAGAGGTAAGTTAAGGATAGTGGGGGAAGCCAGGATAGCTTAGTGGGTTATGCGCTCACTTTGCAGCACTGGATCGAATCCCAGCCCCAGCCCGTGTGGACCCATATGCTGAACTGGGGAGTGCCCCCAGTTCAGTTCTCACCGGGGCGAGACCCTGGCCCGTTCCTGCCCTGTGCAGCCCCAAGCCCACCTGTGGAATGAAACTATGTGCATCATTGGAAAAACCAATGATGTGCAACTATGGAGACGGCTCTGGGCCCTCCCCCTTCTGTCTGTCTCTGTCTCTGTATCTCTCTCTCTGTCAAAAACAATAAAAATAAATCTTTAAATTAAGGCTAGCGTATTCCTGGGTTTCCTCTCCCACATTGTG
Organism: Craseonycteris thonglongyai; assembly: GCA_004027555.1. NCBI lineage: Eukaryota > Metazoa > Chordata > Mammalia > Chiroptera > Craseonycteridae > Craseonycteris > Craseonycteris thonglongyai. The sequence goes on along the minus strand of PVKE010024288.1, from coordinate 923 downwards.
GTCCTGGCCATATGAGAAACCAGTAAGAAATCAAAAAATGCAATTTTGGGTGTTTTTTTTAAAGATTCAGTTGACTTTTAAAAGACATTGTTTTACAGAAAATAATCATTTTTCAGATGCAATATGACAACAATTATCTAACTTCATTCAAATATTATGCCTCTATTAAAATGAGTCACAAATGCAGGAGCATAATACCACTGCAGAAATGCTAAGCGTGATTCTGCTTCCCACATTAAACAATCTAACTTCTTTTTTTTTCTCTCTCTCTTTTATTGTTAAATTTATTGGGGTGACATTGGTTAGTAAAAATTACATAGGTTCCAGGTGTACAATTCTATAGTACCTTGTCTATGTGCTGCATTATGTGTTCTTCACCCAGAGTCAGTCTCTTTCCAGCACCATCTATTTTACTTCCCCTCTCTACTCCCCCACCTACCTCTGGCCTTACCCTCAGGTAACCACTAACTGTTGACTGTGTCCATGAGGTTTTGTTTCTTTGTTGCTTTCAGTTTTATGTTCCACATAGGAGTGAAGTCATATAGTTCATGATTTTTTCTGTCTGGCTTATTTTGCTTAGCATGATGATTTCAAGGTTCATCCATGTTGTTGCAAATGGTAGCATTTCATCTTTTCTATGGCTGAGTAGTATTCCATCATGTAGATGTACCACAACTTCTTTATAAACTCATCTATCAAAGGACACTTTGGTTGTTTCCATGATTTGGCCACCATGAACAGTGCTATGATGAAAATTGGGGGCTGTATATCCTTGCAGACTAAGGTTTTCAAATTTGGGGGTAGATAACCCAGAAGAGGGATTGCTGGGTCATATAGTAACTCTATTCTTAACTTTTTGAGGAACCTCCATACTGTCTTCCATAGTGCTTGTACCAATTTACATTCCTACCAGCAGTGTATGA
>PVKE010024287.1:0-23929 GCA_004027555.1 Craseonycteris thonglongyai | reverse complement strand
GACAGACAGAGAGAGACAGAGAGAAGGGGGAGGGCCCAGAGCAGTCTCCATAGTTGACAGCATTAGTTTTCCATATAGTTTCACTCCACAGGTGGGCGTGGGGCTGTGCAGGGCAGGAACTGGGCTGGGAGCCTCCCTCATAGGTCCCTGCAAGAACAGAACTGGGGGCACTACCCCAGTTCAGCATCTGGGTCTGCCTGGGCCGGAGCTGGGATTCGATCCTTAGTCTCCGGGGCTGCAAAGCAAGAGCTTAACCCGCTGAGCCATCCCAGCTTCCGTCGAGTGATTTTCTTATTCAAGTTCAAAATGGGTCATGAAGCAGTGGAGACGACTTGCAACATCCACAACGCACTTGGCCCAGGAACTACTAAGGAACATATAGTGCAGTGGTGGTTCAGAAAGTTTTGCAAAGGAGATGAGAGTCTTGATGATGAGGAGCGTAGTGGCCGGCCATTAGAAGTTGACGAAGACCAATTGAGAGCAGCCATCGAAGCCGATCCTCTTACAGCTGCACAAGAAGTTGCCCAAGAACTCAGTGTCTATTCTACGGCCATTCAGCATTTGAAGCAAATTGGGAAGGTGAAAAAGCTCGATAAGTGGGTGCCTCATAAGCTGACCAAAAATCCAAAAAAAATTATCATTTCAGAGTGTCGTCTTCTTTTATTCTACACAACAATGAACCATTTCTCAATCGAATTGTGACATGTGATGAAAGTGGATTTTATATGACAACTGGCGATGGCCAGCTCAGTGGTTGGACTGAGAAGAAGCTCTAAAGCACTTCCCAAAGCCAAACTTTCACCAAAAGGAGGTCAAGGTCATTGTCTGGTGGTCTGCTGCTGGTCTCATCTACGACCGCTTTCTGAATCCTGACAAAAGCATTCCATCTGAGAAGTGTGCTCAGCACATCGATGAGCTGCACCAAAAACTGCAACACCTGCAGCTGACATTGGTCACAGAAAGGGCCCAGTTTGTCTCCACAATAATGCTACACTGCATGTCACAAAACCAATGCTTCAAAAATTGAACAGATTGGGCTACGAAGTATTGCCTCATCTGCCATATTTACCTGACCTCTTGCAAACTGACTATCACTACTTCAAGAATCTCAACACCTTTTTGCAGGGAAAATGCTTCCACAACCAGCAGGATGCAGAAAATGCTCTCCAAGAGTTCATTGAGTCCCGAAACACACATTTTTATGCCACAGAAATAAGTAAACTTGTATCTCATTGGCAAAAAATGTGTTGATTGTCATGGTTCCTATTTTGATTAATAAAGATGTGCTTGAGCCTAGTTATAATACCGTAATTTAAAATTCACTGTCTGAAACAGCAATTACTTTTGCACTAACCTAGTATGTGCGTTATCGCTCAATAAAACGGTTTTTAAAAGGAAGGGTACTCCTTCTGTTTTCCTTTTCCTCCTCCTACCTGCTAGATGCAGTTACGATGGCAGGAATTAATGCAGCCATATTCAGCTACTGAGAAGGAAGATACACATGCGTAGAAACACAGAAAGAACCTGAGTTCCTGACATTGTCAAGGTACTTTATTTGTCCTGGAATACCTTCCCATGCTTCATATGACAGAGAAATACTCTGCATTGCTTTAGCCTCTGCAATCTGGATATCTTTGTTACAGCAACCTAACCTATATATTAACTAACACCATTTTTACAAGTGTTTGCTGGTCGAATGAATGAATACAGCTACCATATCTGTTGCTGTGGTATTGGACATATGATAGATATACTCTCTCCCAAAATCTTAAAATTTCTTTATTTTGTATGCAAGTTTGTTCTGTTTATGGTTATCCCCGGGAGAGCTGAGATACTACCTCACTCTAAAATATTCCAGGAAACTAAATTTTCAAAACAATTTTTAAAAATTTAGCAGTAGGGACTACATAATGTTGATTACAGTGTCTTATCATTGTTCATTTGCTTGTTTATCTTTCATTTTAAGCTCCTTGTTGGCAGAGAGCATGTCTTTTTAATTTTTTCTTTTGGTGAAACCTTAATATTGTTTTAAAATCTTTGTGTCTCTAGAACTAGCATATGCTGGAAGGATATTATTTATTTTCTTAAATTAATGCGCAACATGAAGGTATTGAGAATATTGTGTAGGGTGAAAGGAAGCTAATGTTTCTGTTTTGTTTTGGTAATTATTTTATAACCACAACAAACCAGTACGGCGAATGCCTTGTACACAACGACACAATAAAAGGTCAAAGTTCAAGGTGTTCCCTTAGCAAAGCTGAAGATTTCAGTCGCTGGCATTTGGAACTTAAGCTGTAGCCCTTCTTTCTGGGTGGATCGCTGGGCAGGTAGCACAATCCATACTTTTAACCAGTTCTGAACAGAAGAATGGCCACTTGGCCCAGGTAGATGTAGATGCAGTGTTTGGTTTCGTGTATCATGTTAACCACTGAACTCCCCCTGCCACAAGGCAGTGCCAGGTGGCCTTGTACCTCTTGTCAAGCTCCATGATAGGCCCACTGTGATAGGTCTCTGTGTTACATTTCTCCAGCACCTGAGTAGCACACTCCACCGACACATCGCCTCCGACACATCAGCATTTTGGTGATAGTCTCTCAGCTGCACATGGTTACTGCGGGGCAGGGGCTGGAAGAGACCAGCGAGGCTCACACTGGGGACAGGGAGCTCAAGAACTACATCTCCTGAGTGTCTACTAAGTATCCAAAACGACGGCAGAGTGCCTTAGTAGTTGGTTGACTTTGAGAACAGACAGGTGACAGAAATGTTCAGAGTTGGCCTTCAAAGGCGGCGAAGCTGCTGCATCATTTTGCTGGCCATGCCCTGCACCCGGGAATAGTCAGGGAAGGTGCACCTTCGCTTGTCTGCTGCAGGGCTCATGCACAAAAACCTTGAGAATCGTTCTAGTACACATGCTCAAGATTCAAAAAGATGGATGGGAGGCCAAACTGAACAATGAGAAATTGCTTCCTGTTAACATTCTCTCCTTGGGTTCAACTAATTAATTTCACAACTTCAAGTCAGGAGAAGGTCTGACTCAGAAAGAGTCTTCAGGGATATGTCTGGGGGTTTGCATTGGGCCCAAGACTAAAATGAAGCAAAACAAAAACTGTTGCCATCTTTAGCAAGATGAATAAAGGCATATAAACAAGAACAAGGGAGGTAATAGTCCCAATCTACATTGGTCAGTGTATTATAGAAGACCTGTATTTGGTGTTGAGAATATAAAACCTACAAGGATCAAAGTGATTACACTGAGGAGAACATGTAATGAGTACCCTCTGGAGGTACAGATAGTGCTAAGTCAAGGTTAACTAACTGCAGGATCCGAATGGTAAGGGCAGGTAGTCAGGAAAGCTCCCCAGAGACCTCATGTCAACTATATCTGAAAGATCGTCAGGAGCTCTATAGATCGACATTTTTTTTTTTTTTAAAGATTTATTTTTATTGTTTTTGACAGAGAGAGAGAGAGATAGAGAGAGAGAGATAAAAAGACAGAGAGAAGGGGGAGGGCCCAGAACAGTCTCCATAGTTGCACATCATTGGTTTTTCCACATAGTTTCATTCCACAGGTGGGTCCGGGGCTGCACAGGGCAGGAACTGGGCCAGGGTCTCACCTCAGTGAGAACTGAATTGGGGGCACTCCCCAGTTCAGCATATGGTTCCGCATGGGCCGGGACTGGGATTCGATCCTCGATCGAAGCAAAGTGAGCGCTTAACCCACTGAGCCATCCCGGCTTCCCCTAGATCGACATTTTAATCCAGATGACCAAAAATGGACACTGGTACAAGGCCAGTCCCGAGTGGGAGCAGCACGTGCACAATCATAGTCACAGGAGAGGAGCAAGGCCTACCGGAGCAGTGTGCACAGTGTCGTACCTTCTGCTGTGGGCCTGGAGGCTCCCTGGGAATTCTGCATAGGAAGGTGAGGGGATCACTCGGGAGGAGGGAGAAGAGGAGAGGGATGATGTCGCAGCAGGATGAAGGAATTTTGGAGGCTAAGTCAGGAAAGTGTAATGGGAAATGTGGCTACGCTTCTGCTGTGTGCAGTGAGCTGTGTTTCTCCTTCCATCTCCCTGGAAAATATTCTGCAAACTATTCAGATCAAGGTAAGAAGAGAGGGAGGGAGGTCACATGGAAGCCACATGGACTCTACGTCAGACATGAAATGACAAGAGAGAAGAAGACTCTGGGAACACCATTACTGAAGTCTTTGAAGTGGAAGAAGGAACAGGCTTGTGTGAAGGTCACAACTGTGTTGTGTGGGTAGATGTAAAGGAGGCAGACTTTGATTCTAACTTACATTAGAGCAAGCCCTTTGAGAAACAGAATTACCTAATAAGAAATACTGAGCTCCCCACCACTGGATGGATGCAAGCAGAAAGTGGACAGCCATCTGCCTGGAGACTGCTCGTGGGATTCCTGCATGGGTGTGTGTGTGTGTGTGTGTGTGTGTGTGTGTGTGTGTGTGAGAGAGAGAGAGAGAGAGAGAGAGAAAGAGAGAGAGAGAGACAGGTGACTGAGGTCCCTAAGCTTTTGATTGAGGCTGAGAAGGGCAGGCTCTTCCCCTTGGGTCCTCCAGTCTCAGCTGATTCATTCAGACACTAGGATAGTCATTTTCCATTTACTAGGAGATGTTAAACGCAGACCGACACATGGCACAGCTAGAAAGAAGCGTACTAGGAGAAGGCAGAATCTTCAAGGAGAGAGGAGAGAGAACGGTTGTTGGTAATGATCCAGAGCTTGGACTCCAAGAGTCAAGAATATTCCGTAAGGGCCAGGTGTCCGTACATCATTTTCCCTTGAGGGCTGTATCCATTAGGGTCGCTGCAAGAAACAGAATCACTTCGGATAGCTCCCATGAAGATGCTGCAATAAAGAGACGGCTGACAGAGGTGTAGGCAGGTTAAGGCAGCAGACGGGGAAGGGAGAGGCTCCCCTGGCAACAGGGGAAAGCCTTTAGCACCCCCAGGTTGAAGGGATCAGGAGAGGACATTGCTCTAGCCCCCTTGTGAGCTGGCGCCATGGAGGAAGGGTGTCTTGAAGGAACTACTATCACATAGGTCACACATGCGGATGGAGACGTGCTGGTGAAGAGAGCGGAGAACAGGGGACAAATACCCCAGCACTGTCTTCCCTGCCCTCCAGAACCCCACTGCACCTCCTGTCAGTTAGTCCAAAACCCAGCCAGAAACCAGAGACAAAGGAGCCAGGACTCCGGGTGAGAGTTCCTGAATGCAGAGCAGAGAGAAAGGTGAGAAAGAAGAGGAAGGTGGCCCTGCCCTGCCTTTTGTGACAGAGACTGCAGGCTGCCCCACAAAACCCTGCTGCCTGCAATGCAGTCACGTCAAAACCCCAGAAGGGCAGAGAAACTCTGGTGAGCCTTGTCCCCAAAGCCATGGGGCGGCTGTGCCAGCCCCCGACAGCGGCCATCATGATTGTTACATGTGAGTCAAAGTAGCCACGGCTCAGACCTGCCAAATTGTGTCCACTCAGTCTATTACAGCCCCGTGTAGATTTGAAGGAGGGAGTCCCGTCTCTCAGGAAGCCTTAGAGCTGACTGCATGTTTTTACAGGGATCCACAGGACCCCCCAACCCTCCACTGCTCAGGGCAGCAACCACCTTGCTCAGAGAATCTCTCTTCCAGTACAGGTGTCCTGCCAGTTCTGTCTGCAAAATGCTGGTGTCAGCCCTGCGCTGGGCAGGCCGACTGGGGCCAGGTGACTATGGGTGCTGCTGCTCTCTGTCTCTCTGCTGTCCTCAGGGCTGAGACGTCTCTGTTCCAGAGGGCCCATGCTGGCAAGAATCACTTCCTGCTGGGTCCTGAGGTGAGAAGAGATGGCCCAGTGTGAGTTCAGTAAGTCTTCCCCTGGAAGCTCAAACCCCAGGGAGGGCAGGATGTGCAGGAACTGACAGGGAGTGGAGGAAGGGGGAGGAGGGAGGAGCAACAAGCATGTGCAACTTGTCAGAATTACTGACAGTCCAGTTCTGTATTTCTGCAGGCGACCAAGCGTTTCACAGAAGGTTGCACTCCATCTGAGAAGTCTGGAAAAAACAGTTTTCATTCCCATTTTGCAGATGAGAAAAGTGAGGTGTGGAAGGGTAATAACTTATCCAATGACATCTAACCAGTCAGGCTAGAAGTAAAACCCTTTTTCTGATATTCATGCCAGAGGATCTTCCCATTGTTGCAGAGAGCTCCGTTGGGTTGAGGAAAAACTCCCCTTCCTTATCGAGCATTTTAGAAAGTCAGCTCAAAAAATTCTGACCTTCTCCCTCCGCCCTGCCCTGAAACAGAGATAAAGTGGTTGTCAGGGGGACACTTCAGATGGACCAAGTCGGGCAGTTGGAACTCACCCAACTTTGTAAGTGACAGAGCCCTTCAGAGAGCTTGCCTGGAAGCTTCAGGCTTGCGTTGTCCGATAAAGTGTGGTGTGTTTATGGCCTGTGCGCTGTGTACGTGATGGTGAGTGGATATATGTTGTGTGTCTATGGTGTGTGACATGTGTGTCTGTGTGCATGTGTGTGTCTGTGTTGGGTGTGTTTACTTGAGGCTATGTGGGGTGGGTGTATGATGTGTGTGACATATGATGGCTGGTGTGTGTGATATATGCTGTGTGTATAGGGTACGTATGTGTGCTGTGTGCCTATGCCCTGTGAAGATTCCTGTGTGTGAGAATACATGGTGGTGAGACTTTCTGGGTCTGGTGATGTGTGTGTGTGTGTGTGTGTGTGTGTGTGCATGGTGGGTATATTCTTGTGCATGTGGATGGATGTGTGATGTGCAGTATGTGTGAGTCTGTGTGGTATAGTGTGTGTGAGTGTGAATGTGTGGATGTGGGGAGGGCAGGTCTGGAGCTCAGGAAGCCAGAACAGGACACCTATGCCTCTGGCAGCCCACATGTCATGGCTCGTGGCCCCCCAGGCACCAGCCCCGTGTCACTGCCTAGTGAGGTCAGCGTGTCCTGCTGAGGCCTGTTTCCATGTATCGACTGCGTGTTCTTTTGTTTTAAAGATTTATTTTTATAGTTTTTTTGACAGAGTGAGAGACAGACAGAGAGAAGGGGGAGGGCCCAGAGCAGTCTCCATAGTTGACAGCATTCGTTTTTCATATAGTTTCACTCCATAGGCGGGCGCGGGGCTGCACAGGGCAGGAACTGGGCCAGGAGCCTCCCGCATAGGCCCCGGCAAGAACTGAATGGGGGGCACACCCCAGTTCAGCATGTGGGTCCACATGGGCCGGAGCCAGGATTCGATCCTTGGGCTCCAGGGCTGCAAAGCGAGCACTTAACCCGCTGAGCCATCCCAGCTCCCCCTCTTTCGTTTTAAACCAAGCCAAATGCTTGGCACAGGCCGGATTTCATGCGGGCCCCACCCCCGACTGCAGACACCATCTGGGCCACACCAGCTGCCCAGAGCTCCAGTAGGGGGGTCCTCCACACCCAGAAGAGCCTCCTCCCAGCCCAGAACAGGGAGAAGCCATCCCCTGGCCTGGCCTGGAAGAGCCATGTCAACAAGTCTTTGTCCTCCCCACCCCCAAGTACACTCCAAACGGGTGCCTGACGCCAGCATTCTAACCGCTTAAATCCTCTGGTTGGAAGGGGGGTCTGGTGGCCTCCTCAGCTGTCACCCGTCCTCCGGAGGCCTGTCTAGACCTCCCCTTTCAGAATGCAGCGCCACCTCTCCCTCCTCCACCCCTCCTGCACCCCTTATCTGTTCTTGGTGGTGCCTTTTCTCTCTTTTCTAAAATAGCACTACTATCTGACAGCATATGAGCTGCTCTGTATAATTTACTTCACGTGTTGGCTGTGTCCCTCTCACTAGAACGTAAGCTCCTCGCAGGCAGGGGTCTGTGTTTTGTCCCGTCCTGTGCCTAGAGGAAGAAGCACAGTCATGCAGAAGGCACTCAGAAATGTGACTGGAAGCGGCGGAAGGGGAGGAGGGGCTTAAGCCCACATCCCACCTGGGCTTGGGCCTGTGATGAGGGCCATGAGAGGAGTGTCCCCTCCCCACTGGCACCCTCCTGCTCACCCCCTGGGGACAGCCAGAGGGCAGAGGGCAGCCTCTGGAGCTGGGGACAGGAGGCCTGTCACCTTTCCAGCCACCCGGTCTGATGGGAGGGCGCAGCTGTGGGTGGGAGGGGAGTAGGTGGAGGAATGTGCTCTGTGTCTGGGGACGGAACTCCTGGCTGAGGAAGGACTTAATTTAGCCCGAGTCTGGCGAGGCACGCATCGGGGCTGGGGGCTGTGGCTCAAAGCCAGGGTTTGGTTCACGTGTGTTACTGCTTGAAGGGGCTTGAAGCCAGGCCCGGAGTGGGGTGAGGCCAGTACCTGCTTGGGAGAGTCCTTTCTCCAGAAGGACAGGCTGGCTGGGTCTCACCCGCCTGGGGCCATTATTAGCCAAAAGAGTAAGTTTAGCAGAGGTGTCCAACCTTTTGGCTTCTCTGGGTCACATTGGAAGAATTGTCTTGGGCCACACATAGCATACACGAACACTGACAATAACTGTTGAGCTAAAAAAAAAAGTTGCCAAAAGAATCTCACAATGTATTAAGAATATCCATGAATTTGTGTTGGGCCCCATTCAAAGCCGTCCTGGGCCCCATGCAGGCCGTGGGCTGCTGCCTGTGGGCTGGACAAGCTTGTTTTAGGGCTTTATAGCATGCAAACCCCTTTTACAGCCATGATCTCATTTGGGCCTCACAACCACCTGCCAGGGAACTGAAGTCTCCACTTTATAGGTGGGGAGATGTGCAGGGGCGCACGGGGCCTGTAGGAGCAGCTGGTGGTGGCTGGAACCCTGCCCCCAGGGCTCCAGATCCGCTGCTCCGTCTTCTGCGCCAGCCGTGATGGAAGGAGGCTGACACACTCACGTGCTTGCTGGGCTGTGGAACGGGCCCACTGGGGAGCTGGACAGCTTTCGCAAGCCCGCACCCAGGCCCCGAGGTGATGTCAGGAAGGCTGGGAATCAGAGTAGCCAGGTCTGATCCCCAGTTTGCCCTGTAGAGTGGTCAAGTTACTGCTGCTCACTGGGACTCAGTTTCCCTACCTGGACCGCCCAACCTGGTTGATAGTGCCCAGGTGGGCTTCAGTGAGACTCAGACACCATTAGGCTTTGTAGTTCATGAACTCCACCCATTGAACAGGAGCTTCCAGAGGCTTCCGCAGAACCTTTCCTCTCTCCTCCCATCCTTTTCCCACCCCATCCTGCCCTGAGCCATAGGACCTGAATACCAGTCAGAGCAACTCAGAGCTGGTCTTCAGGGCCACTCCAGCTGGCCACCGTGGCCACCCAGCAGCTGCCCGGATGCCTGATGTGCGCACTCACACATGCACACGCCATGCCAGGACTGACACGTTACGGGGAGAGGGATCTGGTGGGAGCTCTACTCCCCCCGAGGCTGGAGGGATGATGGCACGATCCCATGCTTTCACTTCCCAATGGCGCCAATGGTGGAACGACCCCAGTGCACACCAGTGGATGAACGGGTAAACAAGATGTGGTATTTCCACTCAATGGAATGTTATTCAGCCATAAAAAGGGTAGGATACGGATTCCAGGATGAGCCTGGAAAACATTATGCTAAGTGAAAGAAGCTAGTCACAAGTCAGTGGTGGCCAGGGGCTGGGGAGAGGGGAGTAATGGGGTCTCCTTTGGAGATGATGAAAATGTTCCGGAACTGGATGAAAGTGGTGGTTGCATAGCATTGTAAATGTGCTAATGCCACTAAATTGTAACTCTGAAATGGATAATTTTATGTTACATGAATTTTAATTCACTTATAAAAAATGGGGCTATCGTGCACCTCTCCTCCTACCCCAGCCTTCAGACCCCACCACTGGGCCCGTTAACATCGCTTCTCTACTATCACCAGAGCTTCAAGCCTTCTTCAACTCCAGGCCAGCACTCCCCATGAGGCTCCACTAAGCTCATTGCAGCACTCCCCATGTAGCTAGCACCTACTGTATACCAGGCCCCTGCTGAGTACTCACAACACCGCTGTGAGACAAGAGCCTTCTCACTATTTGCCATGAGAGGTGCGGTGCCCAGTGTTGATACATGGCTGCTTTTCTGTGGGTGGCTAGAACTCAGGCTTGAATTGCCACACAAGGCCTGTCCCCCACACCAAAAAGATGCCCACCCCAAATACCCCAGTGAAAGCTTCCACTCTGTCTTTGTCCCTCAGCCCTGCCCCCAGCTTGCTACCATGCACAGGGCCCCATGGGTGCAATTCAGGAGCCACAGCACTGCAACCTCCAGCCTGCACCCATGGACCTTTCGTCTGGGCTAAGGTTAGAGAATGTCCCAACCTTTGGGCAAGGCCTGGCCTTCCTGGCATATGAGCCTATGATCAGGGCTTGACTCTTCCTTCTAGTATACAATCCCCAGGACTCTAGAGGTGACCAGGTATTCCAGCTTCACCAGAAGGTCCCACTGGATGTGATAACTTTGATTCAGTAAGATGATAGGGGAAAATCTGCCCGTCTTCTGCTGAGTTTCTTCTCACTGTCATTTCTCTTCAGCCTCACAAAGGTCCTAGAACTAGTGTGACATAATGACCCAACAGGCAGTCTTTGCAACTGAAATTCTGGGTTTAGTCCCAGTTTCACCACTTACTTGCTCTGTGGCCTTAGGCAAGTTATTTAACCTCTCTGAACCTCAAGTTTTTCCTCTGAGAGACAACTATTCTCATTTCACTGGCTATTGTGATAACTTGGTTTTCAGTCAGTTCGTGGGAAGCACTCAACACAACAAGACCACTTCCCAAATTACTGTGATTATTGCAGTCCTGATTTCACAAAGGTCAGAGTTAAAAAAGCTCAGAGAGCTGAGCAACCTGCCCAAGGTCACCCAGATGGTGCTGAGAACAATTAGGCCCATGACTATTTCAAACCAAAACATAGATGTTTAAAGCAGAGGAAAAGGGCAGGAGGCAGTTTGTCAAGGGATGGGGACACCTAGTTGGTTTGGGGTGGGGGGCGGGGGGGGGGGACAGGCTTCGAGGACCTGAGCCGGAGGTTCAACAGAAGAGCAGGCCTGGGTAGGATGGTGCCAGAACAGGGGACTTCAAAGTAGGGGACAGAAGGAGGGTGGAGCTATGGGGAAGGCCAGAGGAAGGCTGCCCAGGTCCCCAGCCAACAACAGTGTTTTTTCACCTAGAAAATGAGGCGATTCCATGGTCCCTGAAGGCAGATCTGGTACTAGCCCTGAAGCAAAAGCAACCAGCAGAGGTGGGCAGAGGCTTCCCAGGGCCCTGGGTAAGATGTAGCTGGTGCTGGAGTCAACGCCATTCCCTGGGGCAGGGTCCTCAGCCTCCCTTGACCCAGATGGAGCCCCCAGGAGCCTCCAGAATCTCATCAAGGTGGCTTGTCTAACAGCCTCAAATGACAGATGAGGAAACCGGGTGATTTGCTCAAGGGGCCCCTGCAGGGCTGCTTTGGGCCTCAGCTCTCAGTCCCGGTCCAGTACTCCTCCATTGTAGCACACTGAAAACCCAGGCAGGGAGGGACAACAGGGAGCTCCTGGGACACCGTAGTGCCCGACTGAGGTCCCACAAGGTCTCAGGCCCCCAGTCTCCCCCCCTGGATTTTCCCTCAGTACTGGAATGACACCACTAAAGGTGAGTTCCCTGGAAGTAGCTGATATTTGAGGTTGGCTTATAAACAAAGGCAGAGACCATGTATAGCCAAAATTACCCTTCAAGACATCTTAGGAGACACCTGCAAACCCCTCCTCGAAGTCCTTCAACAAACCCACAGGGCAGGTCACTCCCCAACCCCCCACCCCTGGCCTTGGCTCAGGTGCCTGTTTCTTCAGTGGGAACAGATGAAGTAGCTGGCTTGTGTTTCAAGTTCACACAAAACCGTGCCTTGTGTCCACCCAGGATCGCTCTCAGCGTAAATACGAACGTGCACTGTGTCTGAGACGGCAGACCCAGCTGAGAGTGACAGGTGCAGCTCTCCATCACCCACCTCCTCCCAGCACACTGGGATTGCAGGGTCTCCTGCGCTGGCTAAGTCATCCTCTCCTTCTCATGCTTGGTGAGACGTGATCAGGGGAAATGGCCCACGTCTAGGGCTTGCGCGGTACTGGGGGCCGGGTGGGAGGGGCATCTCTCAGCTGCCTTGTGCGCTCCTGGGCAGAGAGATGGCAGATCTGGTCATTACCAGGCCATGTGGTTGTGGGGAAAGAGAGGATGGGCTCAGAAGTCATTCGAACATCAGCACTGAGTTCAAATCCTGGCTCAGCTAGTTCATATTTCTGTGAGTAAACCAAGTTTCTAGCCCTCTCTGGTTCTCCAAAAAAGCAAGATAGTTGAGGATAAAACAAAACAAGGTTTCATGAAGCAAGTAAATGAATGTGTGTATGTTCTCATGTACACATAGACACACATACACGCACACACGCGCCCCTCTGCTTGATGACAGGCATTGATGGGGACATGGGTGGGGAGGTCAGAGGTCCAGTGTCCCGGGAGGCAGCTGGAACAGGCATTTAGGGACCTGGGTGGGGAGAGTCTGGAAGGCTTGTAATTGGGGGTGCTGCTGAGCCAAGAGGCCCCACCTCAAGTCTGGCCCCACCTCCCACTCTCGGTAGAAGGTGACTTGAGAAGCCTAGCTAACCAGGGAGCGAAGGAGCAGACAAAAATCCCAACATCCAAGCTGGGCCCGAGGTTTCAGCCAAGCGCAGAGCTGCAGGAAATGTGTCTCTGAGTTGAAAGGCCCAGGAAATCCCATGTTGCTGAGCCTGCTGTGGCTTCAGAGCCCTGCACTGGGCGGCGGCGAGCCTTCTGGATGCTGTCCAGACCCCTGGCTAGCCCTGCTGGACTGTCTATTTGACTCATGTCGGGAAAAGAGAGGAGAGAACACGGAGGCAGGGGAGGGGAAGGCCCGCAGCTGTTCCTGAGCTGGGGCCTTGGAAATTTGAGCTGAGCCCCGGGCTGCCGCAGGCAGGAGCGGGCCTCTTGGAAGCAGACTTCTGAGGCGCTGGCCCAGCCTCGCCAGCAGCCCTGGGATTAGCTCAGCAGCCTTCTCTGAGCTCTGAACATCTGCAGCTGAGAGTTGACTTCCCTCTCCCAGCCCCAGAGGGGCGCCCCCTGTGAGGGGTGGGGGAGGGGGTATAGACAGCTGCCACCCTGAGTGGGGGTAAGAGTCCCCCCACACACTCCAGCCTAAAACTCAAGGATTAGGACACAGCAATGGTACAGGAGCCGCCTGGGGCCTCATTCCAGAAATATCTTCCCCTTCCCCCATTTTGTGAGCTTAAAGGAAATGGAGACAAGAAGGAAAGAAAGAGAAATAGTAGCTGCAAGGAACCACTGGGTGCCAGGGAGGTGCTGCCCTCTGTCCCTGATTCTTGTACTGACCTCAAGGTTGCTCTTATTATTTCCACCCTTGAGAAAACAGGCTCAGAGAGTTTAAGTAACTTGCCCTCAGAAACCGGTGAGTTCGTAGTAGAGCCAAGATAAACACCCAGACCAATCCAGTTCTAACTCTTGAGCCCTCTGTTTGTCCAGGGCCCCAAGAATTAGAGCTAGGCAGGTCAGGATGGGAGCCAAGGGTGGGGTAGCCTTGTTTGCCTGCCCACGGCTTAGGGCAGTCATGGACTGCATCACTGAGGTGGAACGCAGAGCCGGGAAACGAGGACAGTCTTCACAAATTGCTCTGACTCTCATGTCCAGCTCTCACATTGCAATCTGTGTAGAAGGGAAGATTAGGAGGGATGTCAACTAACCAAGTGACAGGAGGCCCAGCTGGAAAAACCGGGGCTCTCTAGCTTAGAGAAGACTTGGAGGAGGCTGGCTTGTTATGGGCCCTGAGCCGACATGCTCTGTGGGTTGGATTCAGCCAAAATAGGCTAGGTTTTGCTGCGATAATGAACAATCCCTAATCTCAGTGGCCTGCACAACCGAGGCTCCTTTCTTGCTCACACCCAGCTTCAGCACAGGTTAGGAGGAGGCTGTGCTTGCCCCAGTCACGCAGGTTTCCTCCATGCACGAGCTCCTCCATAGGATGCAGCACAAGAAAGAGGCTAACTGTGCCCTGGCTTTGGATACTTCTCATTTCACTGTCTGAAAACAGTCACATGGAAACACCTTGTCCTAACCTAGGGTGGCCAGGAAATGCCATCACTCCCGGTGCCCAGGAGCAGACAGAATTGATGGCAGCACTGATGACTACCTGAAGGCCCAAAAGGGCAACCGGGGCCATGGGAGAAGGTATTGAGAAGTTGGTTCTAAGTCCACTGAAGCATGAGCTTCCCGGGGCAACAGTGAGCGCCTGCAACACAGGTGTGTATGCCATGGCTGGAGAGGTTCATTGCAGGAAGGTAGTGGAAGAGACTCCGCCATCACTGGGGTGACAGGAGACGGCCGGTGTGGCAGTAAAGGACAAGGGCTTTGGAGCCAGAGGTGCCTGTGTTCAAGCCCTACTTTCTTATTAGCTGTTACTGTGTGCAGATTGCCTAACATCTCTGGGCTCCAATCTCCTTCTGTGATACGTGAGGGTAATAATAACTCCATGGATTGTCACGAGAATCAAACGAGATATTCTATGTAAGCCTGTAGCACCCCAGGCTGGTACATGGACACTAATCAAGTCAGTTGCTTTTGTTCTCATTCCCACCCCAGATCGTCTCTGAATCCTTGGCCACATCCCTTCCCGGGCCTCTCATATCCCTAAGACGTTAGTCAGCAGCCAGGGCAGAGCTGGGAGAGTCTGTGCACTGGCCACACAGGCTGCTTTCCCCACCACTGCTGCATAGTCTACAGAGGCAGGGTGCTTTCTGGGGCTTTCTCTAACTCATCCCCACTCCCTAATATGTTTTCCTTTCCTCCTGCCTCTAAGCCTGGCTGCAAAGCAATTATCTCCTCTAGCTCATCCCCAAATCTTCCCTGACAATAACTGATATAATTACAATCTCCACGATTTTGCCTCTTTCACAATGTCAGCAAATGGAGCCTTACAGTATGCAGCCTTTTTACTCTCTCTTGATGTATTACCCACTTTATTGGGGTTCGGCCATAGTAGATGGTAGGTGACTCTCTCTCCCCTCCCCTTGTCTTCCTGTCCAGCTAGATCACTGGTATTTGGTTCCTTGGTTGCTGTCTCTGTAACACTAACTGATATGTGTGACCTTCAGCTGTAGACATTATCCCTGAGGCTTTGCGCTTTCTGGGATGAAGCTATCGGAGTCACCATAAACTCTAAAATGATCTCTTTAGAGACAGGAGGACATGCGGGAATGTAAGGTGGTGTGTTTTAACAATGAGCGCTTCAGGAGCATAGAGAGAAGAAGGAAGTTAAGAGAGGCTTTCTGGAAGAGGCAAGATTTGAGCCGAGCCGCATCTCCCCCTTACTTTTCCCAAGGCTTTTGTTCACGCAGCTCCCTGGGTCGATAAACCCTGACCTGCAACACATCATTTAGACACCAGGGGGAAGACAAGTGGCTTGACTGGGCCCCGGCTCAGCTCATCCTACAGGCGTACCTTTGAGCCAGGGCAGGAGGAGGAGGTGAGCAGGTTCTCAGCTCTCTGCCTTCTACCCCCACAGAGGCTTGAATCCACGAACACCATCTAAACTACAGTCTCCAGGCCTTCTGCTCACGGTTACTGCCTCCTCAGCACTCCAGCTTCTCAAAGTGTGGTCCCTAGAGCCCTTGCACGGGAATCAGTTCATAGAGGTAAATTCCTGGGCCCTCTGCCAGGCCTTTTGCCAGGAGATGGGGCCCAGGAATCTGCATGTTTAGTACTCAGCCCACATTCCTATTATACACAAGAGAGACTGAGAACCTCAGGTTCAAGGCTTTTGTAATCTTAGTTCACTAAACCTCTTGATTCTTTTCTCTCCTGTTTTCCATAGGAGTTTCTAGGTGAAGGGTCTATAATTTGGGGAAACATGGCATGTTTGATTTCTTGAGTCATCGTTCATGCTGCCATGTTGAAAGCCCTCTAGTAAAGCAGCCTATATGACTTGTTAAAGTAGCACTTCCCAAATTCATTGATAGAATCCCCTTTCCCATGTTTAATTAATACCTACTTACATCATATGTAGCACACCCTGAGAAAGGGCACCCAAACTATTACTAGGGCTGACCTGGCTGTTCCCTCTAAGGTCCCTGCAAACATCATGCACTTTCCCACTTGTATACCACACCCTAACTCCCGTGGACATGCAGGTCTTCACCCCAGGAGGGCTTCCTAGATCTCAGCAGCACATTCAGCCCGGGGCTTTCCTGGGCTTCAGTCTCAATAACCCTCCCTCACATCTCGTTTCTTGTCATTTACTGGATGCCCAGCTCTAATCATCGTAGCATAACAAAAACTCTCCCCTCTCTTCATTCTTGAGGAGAAGTGCAGGCATAGGCCCTCCTGGACAATATCTCCCAAGAGAAGAAAAGACAAGACTCCTTCCAATCCCCTACCAGGTCAACCCATGACACGGCTTGAGCCTCAGCAAGTTAGCCCTGGTGCCGTCCAGGTTTGACATCTCATCACCCAGTGCTGTCTCCTGCGGGCCCCCAGCTTACTTGTCATGGCCTGGGCTGATCTCCAGAGCAGCAAAGCTAACGTGTGCTCAGGGAGACCAGAAGTCTGCTAACATCAGAGTCCACATGGGTTTCCATTCTCCACCCATTCAGCCCGGTGGTTCTCAGACTTTAGGATTTTAAGGGCCTGTAGGCAACCCTCCTTCTCCTCTTCCCCTGATTGGAAAGCCAAATAAGGCTCCCAGCTTCTAATTTTGCCAAGAATCCCATTAAAATATTATCCAATCTGCACTTCCATTTTTTCCCCCCAAATGGAGTTCCTGGAGCCTGGGAATGGAAATCAGTCATCATGCTATAAAATAATTTTAATACAAACTTTATTATCAATATTTTTATCTTAATATCAAAACAAGGAAAGGGAACAAATGGTCTGAATAAAGAAAAGTCCTCTAAGTTAATAAATTTAACTTTATGGAGTTTTATTATATTGTCCTCAATTTTTCTATTTTGCACAAACAAGTGAAAAACTGACCACAGATCAGCTTGTGTCTTGGGGCCAGGGTTTGCTGAGCAAGCCAACATGTGCACCTGGTTTGAGCACAGTTCCAGCTATGTTGTGATTGCAATACTAAGGTGATGTCAGTACTGGATTTTCAGTACATATTTTATGAAATATGAACTCCTCTGACATTCTAAATCAAGTTTGTCAACCTGTGGCCCATGGGCCACATTCGGCCCAGGACGGCTTTGAATTCAGCCCAACACAAATTCATAAACTTTCTTAAAACATTATGAGATTATTTTGCAATTATTATTATTTTAGCTCATTAGCTATTGTTACTGTTAGTGTATTTTATGTGGGGCCCAAGACCATCCTTCCAATGGGGCTCAGGAAAGCGAAAAGTTTGGACACCCCTGTTCTAAATGAATGGGAACTATATTGCTCTTGTTTTCTGTTTGGTCCTCACGCTGTTCCAAGGATTGAGAGTTTAAGGAAATGAGGCCATCTGCACCCTTAGCATCTGCTGTGAAGGCTGAGATGGGCGTAGAGTCTGTGGGCAGAGTAGGTGTTGCCCGTTGGGAAGGATAGTGAAGGGTGGTAACCTGTGTGGTGAGGGGAATGAAGGGAGGAGCTGGAGGTACACTCTACAGAAGATGGACCCCCAAAAGGTTATGACCCCACTGTCTTAGCTCTGAAGGACCGGCCCAGGAAGCAGCACGCTACCCGTCACTCTGAGACCCTGGAAAGAAGAGCTAGGCCCAATGGCATGACATTACAGAAAGGCAGAGTTAAGCCTAATAGGAGAAAGAAGTTCTAGGAATCAGAGATGCCTACATATAGGATGTGAGCTTCTCATTACTGCATACAGCCATTGAACAGTCATTGGTCTGGGAGGTGATGAAAGGGATTACTGCATTTAAATGAAAAGAATAAAATTAAATAGAAAAAATGAAAGTAATTTTATGTTTATAGCACTTGACATTAAACAAATTGTTTTGGTCCAACTGGGTTTTAACATAGTCTTGAGAGAGAGATAATTATTCAGACTTCAGGTTCAAGATGGCAGCCTGAGGACATACAGCGGTGAATAAAACAGATAAAAATATCTGCTCTTGTGGAGTTTACAATCTAGAAATTCCATAGACCTTATACTGTCCTTGAGAACTGGAAGAACTTAAGGGTAGGGTGGACTAAGATAGTGCAAAGGAGGGGAAAAGGCAGTTACAAACTCCAAGAAAAAAAGGCAAGAAAACAGTAAAGGCAATGTAATTATAACATACTATTGAGTCTATTGTAAACATTATGTAGTCATAAGAATATAAACACTGTTTCCAATTTTTAGAAACAACATCTACAAAGCACAGAAACCTAGTGATGATTAAAGACAGAAAGTAAATGTTAATGATCTTGACAATATAAAAATAAATGTATAATTGATGGAATACTTGAGATAGAGGGCGGAAAATAAAATAAAAAAGTGGGGAAATTAGTAGCCTAATCCTCAAACAGGATTGTTGAAATACTGACTACAGTTGATAAAATAAAAAAAGTGGAAGTATAAGTACATTGTTTAAATGTTCAAATTTACCAGTAGAAGACATAGATAGATGATAGCTAGATAGATAAAGAGAAAAGGGGAGGAGTTTATGTGAACCAAATTCTCATTTCTCATACCATGGAGTCAATAGATTACCTAAAGTCAGTAAATAAAGAAATAGATTCATAGCATTTTGTTTGGAGTTACAAAGGTTAACCTCCTAAATAGATAACAATACAAATCATTAAAGGTTACCTTGGGAAAGTGAGTCAGGGTAGGGAGGATTGGACAAAGAAACTCACTTTACATCCCACAAATGTATATAACATTTCTTGATTTTTTAAAAATTCCATGTAATTTATTACTTTCATGTCGTTTTTTAATTTAAAATCTATCTTCCTCATCAAATAGATGGAGAAACTGAGGGTCAGAGAGGTGCAGTGACTTTCCTTAGGTCATGATGCTAGGAACTAAGGGTCAGAGAGGTGCAGTGACTTTCCTTAGGTCACGATGCTAGGAAGAGAAGGAACCAGGAGTGGGTCCTACCTCACCGCATCGGCTCCTCTGAGCTGCATGGGGCTGCTCCAAATAACCCCGAGAGCTTATTCCTGGAGCGTTTCTTCTCACTCTGCCTCTCTAATTTACCATCCTCTCAAGCTGCCGTGCCCTTTGCACCTGCTCTTTTCTCTGCCTGAGTGTCTTTCCCGACTTCTTGCCCTGGCAGGTGCCTGTTCATTTTTCACCAGCCAGCCCAATGTAAATTCTTTCATAACCGTGACTCTCTTGTCCTTCCCTTATCTGTCCCTGCCTCTACTGTAATGTTTATGTAAGTATTTGTTATCCATTTGTCTGTCCATATTTCTATCTCATTTGCTAGTCTGTGAGCCTCTGAAGGCAGAGGTTTGTGTCTAATCCAACACTGTATCCCAGCTACCACCCCAATGCCCACCACCAGGCATTCAAATGTGTTTGGAGAATTTTTTTTTAAGGTTTATGTTATTATTTTTGACAGAGACAGAGAAAGACAGAGAGAAGGGGGAGAGCCTAGAGCAATCTCCATAGTTGTATGTCATCAGTTTTTCGACATGGTTTCATTCCACACAGGTGGGTGGGGTCTGTTCAGGGCAAGAACTGGGCTGGGGGCCTCCTACATGGGAGGCACCTTCCCTTGAGCCATGGGCCGAACCGGAGGGGGGAGGTGAGAACCGAACTGGGGGCCTCCCCTGCATGGGAAGCACACCCCAGTTCAGCATATGGGTCCACACAGGCCATGGCTGGGATTCAGTCCTTGGTCCCTGGGGCTGCAGAGCGAGCACTTAACCCACTTAGCCATCCCAGCTTCCCCGAAGAATTTTTTTAAAGATTTATTTAATTGTTTTGAGAGAAGGTGAGAGAGAGAGACAGAGAGAAGGGGGAGGTCCAGAGCAGTCTTCGCAGCTGTACATTATTAATCTTTTGATATAGTTTCATTCCACATAGGTGGATGTGGGGCCTCACGGGGCAGAACTGCACTGGGGGCCTCCCTCATGGGAGGCGAGAACCTTCACCGCCATCCCGGCGGTTACCAGTTGTGCGCCGCAGCTCAGCACTTGGGTTTGCATGGGCCAGGGCTAGAACTTGATTCCCAGACCTCGAGGTTGCAAGGCAAGTGCCCAACCTGTTGAGCTATCCTGGCATCCCTGGAGAATTTGTGAATGGGTGGGGTGCATATGTCTCTGCCTATAAGATTCTGGGATGGTGGCCCAAGGCCCCAAATCCTGGCCACAGGCCAGACGACTATGGAGGAGGCTGCTCTAGTAGGCTCAAACTCACCCCTAAGTGACTCCTCTACCCCCAGCCTTCATATTCTGTCATCCTCCTGTTTTCTTGTTCTACTGCATCCCAAGGCTTATCTGCAAATCTTAGCACTCGCAAAGTCATGCTTTGAGAGCCAAGGGGAGGCTTCCATCTGGATTGAATTAAATTACTGGCAGAGTTATGTCCCCAAGTCAGCAGGGGCTGGAGGAACACTTTGGGGAAGGGCCCAGACCTTTACTCGGTAGAGGAACTAACTCAGAAGAAAAATAATGTGCTTGGTAAGAGCAGCCCGAAGGGCTGGGAGCAGGGGGGGCAGAGATGAACTGAGCAGCTCTCCGTCGGTGTGTGTTCCCAGGCAGGCTCTCCTGTCTCTGGGTCTCTGTGTTCTCACCTGATAACGGGAGGGTGATACGTGCTTCAGAGGAGAGGGGATTAAATGAGACAAAGCACAAACAGGTGTCTAGGACAGTGTCGGCTCAGAGTGGGTGCTCGGTCTTCCTTCCTCCCTTGATCTTTTCCTCTATTTTTGATTTTATTTCTATACAGTTATCTATGGACATAGTTAAAGATGCAAATCATTATTTTATTACAAAAAAACAGTTTCCTACCCTGTCCTCATTATTTGTTTTCCCCTAGAGGCAACCACTTTCAAATCTTCAACAATTCTTTTGGTTTACTTCCACATTTCAAAATAACTTGCTTGTATGGACACTTTAAATCCACCTATTGAAGGGCATCTTAAGTGCCTCTAGTTTTTGGCAATTTGAATAAAGCTGCCATAGACATTTGCTCGCAGGCTTTTGTGTAGACAGTTTTCAACTCATTTGGGTGAATACCAAGGAGCATGATTTGTGGATCATATGCTAAGCCTATGTTTAGCTTTCTAAGAAATCTCAAGTCTTTCCACAGTGGCTGTATCATTTTGCATTCCCACCAGCAAAAAATGGGAGTTCCTGTTGCTCCCCACACTCGTCAGCATGTGGTGGTGTCAGTATGTTGGATTTTAACTGCGACAATAGGGGTGTAGTGTATTGGGGTTTTGCTCTATAATTCCTAATGACACATGACATTGCACTGCTTTCCATCTGCATATGTTCTCTGAGGAGCGATCTGTTCAGATCTTCTGTCTATTTTTAATTCGGTTGTTTGTTTTCTTATTGTTCCGTTTTAGGAGTTTTCTTTATTTTAGACACAAGCCTTATCGGATGTGTGCTTTGCAAATATTTTCTCCCAGTCTTCAGCATGTCTTTTCATTCTCTTAATCTACTGAATTTGTATTCTTATAAGTGTTTAATGTCTCAGAGCTCGTTTTTGTCCTCTCGCTGTTCTTTCTTAGAGTTCCTTCTTTTTGTGGCACGGAGACAGTAATTCTTTTCATCTTCTCATGACAGTTTTTCCGAAAGCTTTCTTCTCCCTGCACAACCCCTGTTTCTTCCAAGTTGCTCTTATTTCTTAGTAGAGGATTTCCTCAAACAATAGGTGATTCTTGGCTGTCTTCTTATCTGAGGAAGACATCAAAGATCTGAGTGGATGCTCTGTGTGTGTGTATTGGAGGGGTGCTTGGTGACTGTGGGCTTCTCTCTAGAATACTCAGGCTGAGCATTTTGCAGGCAGCCTACACAGCCCTTGCCCAGACCTGATAAGCCTGGCTCCTGGGGGTTTAGAGTTTGAGTGGGAGAAGACGACTGGCAGTTTCTACATCTAGTACACACACTTCTATTTAATCCCTACTTTTAATACTCTGCACTCATCTGTGCCTGGTGTCTTCCCATCCGGATCTCCTCATTTTATCCTCTCCAGATAATGAAGCTCCTAGTGTCTGGGGAATAGACAGTCCTCCTCCTGAGTAGTGAGGGAATGGGTCTGGGGATTTAGCTTCTTCTAGAGTTTTTAGTTTGTTTGTTTGTTTTTTGTTTTGTTTTGTTTTTCGGCATAATATATTGAGTTTATTCCAAAGGAGAAATTTCCTTTTCCCTCTGTGTTTTAGTATTCTATAAGAATAACACTTAATGTCTTTTCATGTTATTTGTGAATTTACATTTTAAAATCAGAAAATGGTGAATATATATATTTTTACATTCATTTCCAATCATCTCTTTTGATAAAAATATGAAGTTATTTTTCTGTCATCCTAAGATAAGATTTTGCTAGAATGTATACTTTTCTGTCATTTGTTCATCCAAAGATTCAGCTTTATTCCCCTCAATCTATAGTTATAATGAGGAAACATTTCTATCAGGAAATATTCATATTTTAGTTGAATAGATTCTTCAAGGCATTCTTGATTCTAGCTAGCATTATCTATTATTTCCACATTTTTCTTTTCTTTTTATTTGTTTTAAAGATTTATTTTTATTGTTTTTTGACACAGAGAGAGACAGACAGAAAAGGGGGAGGGCCCAGAGCAGTCTCCATAGTTGACAGCATTAGTTTTCCATATAGTTTCACTCCACAGGTGGGCACAGGGCTGCGCAGGGCAGGAACTGGGCCAGGAGCCTCCCGCATAGGCCCCGGCAAGAACTGAACTATATAGATTGGGGGTAATAAAGCTGAATCTTTGGATGAACAAATGACAGAAATGTATACATTCTAGCAAAATCTTATCTTAGGATGACAGGAAAATAACTTCATATTTTTATCAAAAGAGATGATTGGAAATGAATGTAAAAATATATATATTCACCATTTCTGATTTTAAAATGTAAGTTCACAAATAATATTCGATCTTTGGGCTCCATGGCTGCAAAGCGAGTGCTTAACGTGTTGAGCCATCCCAGCTTCCCCTCCACTTGTTTTTCTAAATAAACTTTCCGTTTAGTAGTCATGTCTCCTAAGGTTACTCTTGGCTCCAAATTTCTCAGACTTTCCTTGTTTTGATGAGCTTGACAATTTTGAGGAATATTGGTCAGGTATTTTGTAGAATGAACTTCAATAGGGATTTGTCTAGTGTTCCTCTCACGGTTAGACTGGGGTTATGTGTTCTTTTTTTGTTTTTAAGATTTATTTTTATTATTTTCAACAGAAAGAGAGAGAGAGAGACAGAGAGAAGGGGGAGGGCCCAGAGCAGTCTCCATAGTTGTATAAGTTTTTTCACTATAGTTTCACTCCACAGGTGAGCACAGTTCTGCACGGGGCAGGAGCCAGGACAGGGGCCTCCCACATGGGAGGCAGGCCCTGGCTGGGGGCCTTGTACATGGGAAGTATGCCTGGGACCGGAGCCAAACCCAGGGCCTCCCATTTGGGAAGCTTGTCCCAGCGAGAACCGAACTGGGGGTGCACCCCATTCCAGCACATGGGTCCTCACTGTCTGGGGCCAGGATTTAAAAAAAAAAAAATTATTATATTTTATTGTTAAATTTAATGGGGTGACATTGGTTCGTAACAATTAGATAGTTTCCCAATGTACAACTCCACATCACATCACCCATGCATCACATTATGTGCCCAGCTCTCAGAATCAGGTCCCCCTCCAACACCATATATCTGGTGCCCACTCCCCACTCCCCCCACAGCTCTCCCTCCCCCCTCCTCCCTCCTCTCCAGGTAAACATCAAACCATTGAGTGTGTCCATAACGCTGGTGCCCTCTCCCTCCTCCCCTCCCTCTCTCC
>PVKE010024286.1:0-23925 GCA_004027555.1 Craseonycteris thonglongyai | reverse complement strand
TTCCTGCCCTGTGCAGCCCAAGCCCACCTGTGGAATGAAACTATGTGGAAAAACCAATGATGTACAACTATGGAGACTGTTCTGGGACCTCCTCCTTCTCTCTGTCTATATCTCTGTAGCTCTCTCTCTCTCTGCCAAAAAACAATAAAAATAAATCATATATGTATATATTGTTTTATATATATATACATATATATATATATATATTTCAAATATAAAATATTTGTAATGATGATGACAATGATTCTTATTTCTCCTTCTGCTTTTCTGAATTTGCACTCTGTAAACTATGAATAAGTATCATGAATGAGGCTGTAACATTTCTTCTTCTAAGTCCCTAGTATTATTTCATATCCTCTAGAAAGTCTTTACCCAAGTAGCTCAAAACAGAATCGAGATGATATGCATTAGCCTTAATCTGGGTGCAGAGACTACCTAAAATAGGAATGTTTGTTTTCCTAGTCAACTCTAAAAGAGAGACCAGCAAACAGAAGGAGCCATTTTTTTTTCAGAAGTTGTAGTGAATTCAAACTTAATCATTAATTTTATAGCAGCTTTTTCAGTTTCACAATGAAGCATGAAAAGGTTTATCTTATTGGAAAGAACACCAAGTAGCTATCTGTACACTAGATGAAAGAAATTTATTCTACTGTTTTAAATGCATGGGTGATAAAGCAAGACTAAGAAATATTTTTATAATACAGTTTCATTCTAATATTATCTTCTATAACAGAAATGACCTATAGTAAAATAATTCAAAATACCCTCTCTTCTAAAGTTGATTTCCACATAAAGTTTGAACACAATTTTAAATAGTATATTACTATGACTTGAATTTTAATAACTTTTGAAGGGATAATATTTTCTGCTAATGTTAAAAGTTTGCTAATATATATCTTGTTAAAGTGGTTTGGTCACTGTTTTCCTATGATCAACCTCACACCATCAATGTTTAAATAAACCTAAGTGTTTAATTTATTTCTAAGAACCCTCCTAGGGGAATTCTATAGCTTTTTGCCTGATTTAACTTAATAAGGAATATCATATTATTCATACTAAGATAATATAACAACCAAAGTTATCTTGGGAGGATGGTGACATTGACTATTAATAACATATCTGATTAAAATACACAAGACATCCTATGCAAATAGTAGCAAATTGTGCTTTTGAAAAAAAATGAAATAATTTATTTTTGTAAGAGGGCCTCCACATTAACTTGAAGCTATATTTCAATATCATAATTTAAATTGTTCAATAAGCAGCCATTAGACAATTAGTTAAATATTTGAAGAATTACAAAAAAAAATTGTCACATCTCTATCAACATATAATTAACTCAGCTATCATTAAATTTGAAAAAAATCTTAAAAATAGAAGATATAAATGTGAATATGAAAATGGTAATAAAGTATAAAAGCTTTTATGAAAATCATAAAAATCCAAAGTAACAAGAAATATTAACAGACTTAACATAAATATTTGAAGAGTAAATATATGTATCATGTAACAATACCATAAATATTTAAAGATACTAAATTGTAAAAAATAGTATTATAAACAAATAATCACTCATTAGAAAAACTTCAAAATGACATAAAATTATTTCATAAATGGAGGCATATAAATAAAACATTATCATATATCTAAAAGGTTTCACCATTTAAAAACACAGTATTAAACATCAAGAATTAAAAATTGCTTTCTTTCTTCAGTATTAACTTTAATTCAATAATTTTCTACCCTTAGAAATATATAACAAGATAATAATGGTGCATAAAGATATACAATCATGTTGATGTAAGTGAAACAATAGCTTCTCTGTTGCAGATTATAACTACCATCCACCAAAGTTGTCTTACTGTTTTTGAATCTTCCATATTTTCAAAAGAAGCAAGGGAAGTAAAAGCAAAAATAAATGAATGGGATTATATGAAACTAAAAAGCTTCTGCACAGCAAAAGAAACCATCAACAGAAAAAAGAGGCAACCAACACAATGGGAGAAGAGATGAAGAGATTTGCAAACAACATCTCTTATAAGGAGTTAATATCTAAAATATATAAAGAACTCATAGAACTCAGCAATGGAAAAACAAACAATCCAACTAAAAAAGGGCAGAGGACATGGACAGACACTTCTCTTATGACGACATTAAAACGGTCAACAGGTACAGATCATCAACTTTACTAGTTATTAGAGAAATGCAAACCACAATGAGACACCATCTCACACCTGTTAGAATGCCTATTATCAACAAGACAAGAAATAACAAGTTTTGGAGAGGGCATGAGGGAAAGGAACCCTCACACACTGCTGATGGGAATGCAAATTGATACAGCCACTATGAAAACCAGCATGGAGTTTCCTTAAAAATTAAGAATAATTACCATACATCCTGGGTAACTGCTCAAAAAATCTTAAAGCATTTATCTATAAAGATACAAGTACTTCTATGTTTATGGCAGTATTATTCACAGTGGCCAATAAATGGAAATAACATATCCTCCAATTGATGATTAGATGAAGAATATGTGGTATATATATATATATATATATATATATATATATATATATATATATATATACAGTGGAATATTAGTCATAAGAAAAGATAAAATACTGTCATTTCAGACAACATGCATGGATCTTGAGACTATCATACTAAACAAAATAAGTCAAACAAAATGTCAAGAACCTATGATTTCACTCATATGTGAGATATATTAATAAAACTGAAGGCAACAAATGAACAAGACAAACAAACAAGCAAAAACTCATAGACAGACAACCATTTGGTGGTTATGCCAGGGTAAGGAGGAGGGAATGGTAAAGAAGGGGGCTCAAACATATGGTGATGAAGGGAGAACTGACACTGGATGATGAACACACAATACAATATACAGATGACATAGAATTGTACACTTGAAAACTATGTAATTTTATTAAACAATGTTGCCCCAATAAGTTAAATTAAAATATTTTTAAAAGCAGCAGAAAATTCTAAAACTATTCCAATGACATATACTGACAACAAAGTCAATCTTAAAAAATTATGAACAGTTGGGAAGCCGGGATGGCTCAGTGGGTTTAGTGCTCACTTTGCAGTGCTGGGGACCAAGGATCGAATCCTGGCCTCGGCCCGTGCGGACCCATATGCTGAACTGGGGAGGTCCCCCAGTTCAGTTCTCTCTCTCTCTCTGCCTCTGTATCTCTCTCTCTCTCTCTCTCTCTCTCTCTCTCTTTAAAAAATAAATAAATAAACAAATAAATAAATACGTTAAAAAAAAATAAAATAAATTATGAACAGTAATAGCAAAATATATCATTGGATCTAATTCCGACTGATACCAGGCTGTGACTTTGAATATAATTAAACTGCATAATATTGGTAAAACCATTTTATAGTAGAAAAATATTGACATAAAACTACACATAGTAAACTTTACATGAAAAAAGTAGTCTATTTACTAAAAATAAAAATGAGAAGGCAACTTGAAGTTAATAGAGCTATCTTTCAATGGTGGTATTATTGACACATTTTTTTTTATTTCTGTATTTGTCAAGTTTTCATTATTGAAATGTATTATTCTAACATTAGAAAAAAAATAACTGATATAGAAATCTGCACTGGGAAGTAATTGTGTGTTCTAGCAAAATTCTATCTAAGAGTCAACTTGTGAGCAGCAAGAAAACTGTCATCAGAGTGTGGGAAGATAGTGACCCATGATACATGACAGTGACACATTAATAACACTGTAGGCTGAGATAACTTGAGCAGTAGAGCTGTATCTAATGAAGTTCCACTCTTAAAAAAAATTGACAAAAATACAAAATAGTAGTGTTTTATGATAGTTGCTTCCTACATTAGAAAAATATTACAAAAAAAAAAAAGACAACCTTGATACATCACCAGTTTCCAAGCATGAATGAAATGGAATATTTTCCACAAACATCCTTTGCTAAGAAGTATCATCCACTCTTTTTCTGTCTGAATAGGGACATTCATTATAGTTATCCTGTCCCTGTTTCGTATTATACATTGAGTGTGAAATAAAGAAGATACAATCCTCCTTTGGTATCCGTAGCACAATTAGTTCCAGGACTCCCACACATATCCAAATTCAAAAATGTTCAATTCCCTTATATAAACTGGTATAGTATTTGCATGTAATCTATGCACATACGCCTATATACTTTCAATAATTTCTAGATTACTTGTAATGTCTAATATAATATAAATGTTGTGTAAATAGTTTTAGGGAATAATGACAAGAAAAAAGTCTGTACATGTTTATTATAGTGGTAAACATTGTAGACTTAACTACATAGTATTAAATACCTATCTGCAAAAACTCAACATATATTTTTCCAAATATTTTTGATCCACAGTTATTTGAATACTCAGATGAAGAAGCCATGGATACAGAGGGCTGATCATAAATTTTACTTGTAACCTCTAGAACAAGAGGAGACACCATGTAGAGTCTTAACACTACAGAGCACCCAATACAATTACTACAAATAAAAGACTCTAAAGTAATATGCAGTGTGCTCATGAAAGTCAAATAATGTTGTGAAACTAACAAAAGAACAAATGACTAGTTCAGTAGGTCAGTGTGTGTCAGTAGAATTATATCACCAAATATTCTACTTACATAATCAGATAGTTCCGTGACAGGGCAATCCACAGCGTTTACATTCTCTTTCTAGCAATTAGTGCACATATATTTGGAGAAAATAGTATTGATTCCATACTGTTTTAGAGTGAAACCATCTAATAACTTCTCTGATACTCTCTTTTAATTCTTATCACCTAATTATCCGTTTGATAAGGATCATTTAAATTGGGAAAACTCTGATTACATTACATCCTCCAGTTCAGAGAGACAGTCAGTAAGACACTTTGGCTACAGAACTAAGGCTAAAGACAACTTGAGAAACACATTTCTCTTTTACAGTAATCCACTTTTAGAAGTGAATACCATTTTAAGACTTTATTTTCCATCTAAGCTTTTAAGTTAATTTTACTCTTTTAATCGATGCTGCTGAGTAGTAAAGGAGCCCGAAGGCCACTGTTTTGTTCTGAAAAACAAATGAAGAGACACATGTAATTCCTATAAATGCAATTCAAATGAAATCAGGATAGAATGTAGTCTGTATTAAGAAAATATAATTGTTTCTAATAACTGCCTTACTTTCAGATAATTTTCAACAAGTATAGTGATGTTAGAATAAATACAATTCCACAAAAAGCCAGGATGTTTTATTACATTGCATGGATTTTTTTTTTTTAATAGTAGCTACCTGAAGCCATAGAAGTGCTGAGCACCACTAAGTCTATGCTCCCCCAAAAATGTTTTGTTTTGTTGTTTCATTTTTAATTAAACTAGTCACTCAGTAGAAAAATTTACTTAGGTAAATCTTTTTCAGGTATCCTCTCATAGAATTTAAGGCAGGGTTTAATTGTAATATTTTTTGTCTGTGAATCTGTTTTCTTACTGCTGGAAAATTTAATATTCTTAAGTGTGTCCAAATAGAAAAAATAAATGGTCAATTTCAACTGTATTTTATTTATATATATAAAATATGTATTTTTTTTCTTGACTTTGACAAAAATCTTGATTCTATAAAGAGGTATTTGTATACATATAACAATACCAAGCAGTCATATCTGATATTGTACTTCTCTATTGCTCTTCCTCCAAACACTTGTTCAAAATATTTACCTTTAAAGAGCCTAAATTGTGTGTCAATAAATGCCATAAACATGTTACCTGACTTATATCATTAATGTCTTGTAATATTCATGAGCTGTGAGGAAATTGAAGAAAAGAAGTTTTAAGGAAAAAATCTAGGCATTTGGAGCCTGGAAGTTCAACTACAGACCTTGTACCATTAACCACTATTTTCTACTGACCTAAAAAGGCCTAAGAGAAGATCAATCCATTAGGAGCCATGAGATAAGGAACACTGCCTTGATGGAAACAGATGATGAGGATATGCCTAAGCATGATGACAAAGAATCAGGAATAAGAATTTAGAACACACTTTATAAAATGAAAAGGAACTCAATAAGGTTTGGAATTAATTTAAAAATTAAACATGTGCAAAAAATAAAAGCATGATTGTAAATGTTTTCTGTCAACAACATGCAGGTAAAACTCCCTTTTTAGAAAAAGCTATACTTTACAAAAAAGACACACATATGTTGATATAAAAAGTCCAATATTCCCTGTGACTTAAATGCTAAAAATCTTATTCTCCTTGTCCCAATATCAGTTATGTATGTACCCAAGCTCTTGTTTCTTGTTTGTACCTGAAGTCACTGGATAGGCTCTGGTGCTCTAGATATGAGCTATCAAACAGAGGACATGAGATATCAAATAACAGACCGGCAGATCTCCACCAGGTTGTAGAGCTAGCATTATATGCATGTGACTGTGGTTTGTATGGCTTTGACTTTGTAGGAGGTTTTGTGTAAGGACCGGATTTGTCTTCTTCTAGTGGTCCTCTACTAAAATGCAAAGAAACCTGTTAAGGAATCCACTAAATCATTAGTGTGAATGGATTTTTTTTTTCAGGTAGCATGGATGAATTTAATGTAAAAGCCAATGGTGTATGTAGAATAGAAGAGAAGCCATTTTCATTTTAAGAATAGAATAGAGATGAGAATATATATAACCTTGTAGTTGACACACACACACACACACACACACACACGGGCTTCTGAGAAAAAAATTCCAGCTATTATCAATATAATGAGAACAGTTACATGGCTGGATATTTTCTGGCAGCCTATATATATATATATCCTTGTAGTTGATAAAACATATATTTG
This sequence comes from Craseonycteris thonglongyai, assembly GCA_004027555.1. Lineage (NCBI taxonomy): Eukaryota > Metazoa > Chordata > Mammalia > Chiroptera > Craseonycteridae > Craseonycteris > Craseonycteris thonglongyai. Next base: position 17,085 of record PVKE010024286.1, on the reverse strand, counting down.
AAACCACTTTAAGAGATATAATCTTCTATAGCTATGATGTGATTTATATCGTGCACAGGAGGGGAGGGGAGTAAATACAGGAGTCATGGCTTGTATGTTTAGCTGGACAGAGATGGGGGAATCATTCTTAAAAAGGCCATATTTGGCAATAATGGACACTCAGCCTTTATACTAGACAGTATATTAGTTAAAAAAAAAACTGTCAAGAAATTTATCATTATGGAAAAGTCCAATATTTCCATTGGCATAGTTGTAGCTAAAGATGGTTCAAAGATGTAGCAGAAGTATGAAAATATTAGTTATCAATAGCAACACTATGTGGGCTACTCTGTCTCTCATCCCATGGGGAAAGAAACTATGTGATTAAAAAAATAAAAAGTTTCTAGACCTACTAAACAAAATTCTATATATTTTAAAATAGAGAAATTAATTGTCTTTGCTATAAATGATGTCATTATTTTACAAAAGTCTTTCAAGTGTGTCAAGAATCCTGAATTATGTAGCACTATGTTTCAATCTCAATACATCAATCATAACATCTTGTCATTTGGGATTAATATGAAGCAAAAACACACCTTTCTTAGGTTAAGATTACTTTACTAGGATTAAACTACTTTATGATTTCCTTCTCAGATTTCCCACTTCTTAGGTCATCATCAGTCAAATATCTAAAGAGGTTGTTATAGTTTAACAATCAACAAAAAATACTCTACTCAAAGATTAGCATATAATTCATATTGATCTATATCATGTATTACTTGAGAGAAAGCATATTTTATTAAATCAGGAAAGCTGCAGTTTAAAAATATTTCAAAATACATATAGTTTAAAATAGTGTCAACCAACACACATAGTTGAAGACAGTGGTTTTGGGAGGAAAATCAGCAAATAGCATATTCTCTTCCTCTATCCATACATGATGGTATGTTGTTAGTGTACAAATGTTTTAAGTATTACAAAGTTCTAAATACTTACTGTTGCCCCCCCAAAAAAAAAGAAAAAAAAGAAAAAGAAAGAAAGAATGGGGATAAAGAAAATTTTCTATACAAATAGCATTATATGAGAAAATACTATTAAAAAAAATAGAATTCTGATACTAGAATACTGATGAACACCACACATATTAAAGAGCATGACAATGAATGATCAACTCCTTTCTGCTGGAAAGAATGGGGAAAATTAAGAATTTCATGGAACATCACTTGAAAAAAAAGAAAGAAAGAAAGAAATGACCACTGGTTTCAGAATTTTATCAACCATTTCATTCACTTTTATGTCACACTTTGAAGTTTTATTAGTAGAAATAAAGTAAGGTGGTAGAAAAATTTGATTGTAAGAACTTTTAAGTTTATTTTCTCTTTTTATAATTTCATGTAAACTACTTGAATTACTTTGTATCATTAGGAAAATTTTAATTGTATAAAATAAAAAGATTAGCATTAAAAAAAAATATGCTCCCTCCAGTGAGAAAGAGATAATCATAATGTTTACTTATAACTATTCTCTAATCAAACCCATTAGCACATTAATTTTTTAAATAAATTTAGGATCTCAATAATCTTGAAGAATTTTCATCACCTCAGTTTTAGTTTCTCCTGCTTTTCATCTCGAATGCCCACAATCCAGCAAGTTACATATACAGGTAATAAAGTTTGGTATTTGAGAATAGCCATCACCTAACAGAACAGACTTGACAATAATAATGGCATTGATAATGGAAGGCAAAGAAATTACAAGAAGATAACAAATACTAGAAAATGTTTTCAGGTTAGCGTTCTTGTATGACACCCTCCCTAACAAAAGCAAGTTCATTAACACCAAGCCAGCATTTTTCACAGGATAATTCTTGAACTAGGATAATTGGAATTATTCATGGTATTAACCATGCAGTGAACTGGATCCTCTTGAACCAATTGTTCATGTGTTAGGGGTCATAAATCTCAATAGTTATGCATTCGTAGGCTCTAAAATTTGAGAAAAACTGTTTAATACCCCCAAAATGAAGAGTTTATTTGAAAATCAATTACTACAAGTGAAAGCTGTTTATTTTCTTGGAATTCCCCATTTTTAAAAAGCATTTATCAAGCAAAAAGCTGACTCTTGAGATAAACCTCCTCATGCACATCTAAGATAAGTGTGAGTCTTGCTGAAGATAATCCATCCTCTACACACACATATGCACACACAACTCAGATTTTAGCTTTATTCCTTCTCTTCACTGCTCCAGATCTCCTTAAGTACAATTCATGTCCCTAGTTTACTGTCTTACCACTTCAGTTGTACTCTAGCATCCTCTTATGTGCTCCCCTCAGGCCCTTTGCCCCTTTCCCTGGCTTTGCAGGAGGCATAGGGTACATTCAGTACCTATCAAACAGCTGCATAAATTTTACTGTTGGGGTGTTAACTTATTTAAATTCAAAGTAAGCTCAACTCAGAGCTACACTATAAGGAAGAACACATGTGTGACAGGTTCTTCTGTATAGATGGAGATTTAGGTTCAGAGTGGAAGCTACCAGTGTCCTGGAGCAAAAGAAGAAAAAAAAGGAGAAAGAAAAGAAGATGAAGTAGTAAGAAGAGGGGAGGAAGAAGCTGGAGATTCCACTAGTTGCAGCTTATGTGAAAGATACCTTGTAGTGCAGAGATGGCTATGTGCAATGAGGCAAGATCTCTACAGGACATCCTAGAATCTGCAGCAGACAAGTGTGATGAAGTGAATAAACCCATCCAACATTATTCTGTTCTCACAAATGAAATAAAAATAAAATGTAACAGCAGTCTTCCTACAGAGCCAAGTATTGCAAGCTGGAAATACTCACTGGTTCATTCATTTCACTGATTACCATATGTGGATATGAAATCCCAGGTACTGATTTTCAATAAACCAGTGTCTTAAAGTTAACTTGCCTTTCTGTTTTCACCTGTGCATCCATATGCTAGCCACATAAATTTTAATATTGATTTTTTAAAAATCCCCACAGCCCAAATATATCATTTGCCAGAAAAATCAAGGGCTTTTCCATCATCTCATGAAATTCCTGCCATTAGTTAATGTGCAACTCTAGGGATCACTTACATACACTATATTCAAAATCTTATCAGGCTGAATTGAACCCAAGATATCAGTCCAATCCGACCCAAATTACCTCTCTTAACTAAAAATAAATATCAGGCCTTTAAATAAAAACTTCTGCAAGGGTTCAAACAGCAGACTTTCATCATTCCTACAGATTGTAAAAGTGTTCCATTCTTTGTATGCTCATAAATGCTTTGTTACATGGTCAGCATAGGGGAAAAAAGAAAACTACATTGCCCTTGATATCTCGCACTTTAAAGATAGAAAGAGAGGATCCTCCTCAGTTTATATATAGCAACAGAAAACAAGTCTCCATGCACTACAACTGGACATTATGAAAACTTGCATGAGGAAAACTTTTGGGGGGAAATGAAGGTGATTTCCGATCTGCTATTGTAGTTGTATATGACACTGACATTGATTTCCCATAATTCTTGCCCACAGGAAATACATCCTTTAAGGAACTGAATAAAATCAGGTTGGACCTTCTTAAAATCTTCAAGCTATCAACTTCCCAGCGAAGCTCAGATCCCTAACACCATCAAATATAAGGACAAGGCATTCAGGTGATTAGGGGTGAAGGGAAGTCCGTCTACCTTGAGAGTGCTGTGAATCTAGTTATTCCTGAGCTTGAATCCAAAAGGGGGAGGGAGCGATGGGATATAAGGAGGAGAAGAATGCTTAGGCTCCATGAAACAAGACACCCTTTTGGAATCTGGGCTGAGCACTAGAATCAGGATCCCACGCCCTTGCCTACCTCCAGCCTCCAGTACGCATCCACTGGCGTCCTCCCCTTTGCTCCCTTCACAGCCGCGGACACACGGCTCCGGAGCAGCCCGGGGCTTGGGTCCTGCAGAGCACTCGTGCCAAGCGCTTCTCTTGACTAATCACCAAACGAGAAAAAGGGACAGAGACGCACAACAAGGATGGCTATTAAAATCCAGGTTTCAGACGCCAGCGTCCCGGAAGGTCTCTGCTTCTCTTCTGTGCTCCTATCCAGCTGTTTCGCTTGGCAAAGGGTTACCCCCGGAGCCCCCAGCAGCAGCAGCGCCTCCCTTTCTGCTCCGCCTGATCGCTTCAATCTCCACTGCCGCTGCCACACTGCGCGCCCTGCTATCCACTCAGCGCACAGCGAGGAGGCCTGGCGGAGACAGCGCTGGGGGAGGAGGATGGATTAAACGGATAGATTTTGTCGGGGGAGGAGTAGTGGAGAAAAACTTTGATGTTGGAAACACACACACAGGACTAAGAAACCAAAACAAGTTGCGGTTGCAGCGGCGGGGAGAACGATTTCACCAGCTCTGAGAAAAATCACTCTCCTACCAAAATCAGGGAGAAGACGCTCCCCTCTCCTTGAACGATCCCCGAGAGCACCTCGTAATCTCCGGTATTCGAGTCCACAGGAAAGGCAATGGGGAGGGGACGTCCTGTTGGTTGACGCCGGGGGTGAAAATACAGAATGTACCCCCTGCTGGCCAGGACTCCGTGCAAAGAGGACAGAGACCAACGCAGATACAGGAAAAGCGTGCAGGAGACGGAGCTGCTGCTTGCAAGAGCAGACACCACTACCTTTGGACAAAGTGACGGCCACTAAGTCTGCTCCTTCCCGCTCAGGGACAGACACTTTGAAGGGGCTGAAGGGATGTCAGCACCGGCTGAGCTCGAGTATTGAGCGCCAGGGCTCCCCGCCCCGCCGGTTGTAGCGCGAAACCTGCTCGCGTCGATGAGACCGGCTCACTTCGAGAAGAAAACTGCGCTGGTGGCGCTGTGGAGTGTCAATCCCCTGAGCCCATCGTAGCAAACCGTATACTGACGGCATTTCTGCCGTTGGCGCGTTTGCCGAATGAACAGAGCCAGAACTGCGTAGAGCCGGGTCTGGGCACTGTGCGCGCGCACCCAGTATCGGGTCACTAAGACCCTCAACACCTGGTGTTCAGGGAAATGACTTTCCTCTTTTGCTCTGGTCTGAGTCATCATTCTGATACATTTCGCATAGTTGAAATCCACTTGACGTCTTTTCGCTGCATGGGATTAGATTTTTCAATCTCGTAACTCCAAGCAAGTTAATACTTAAAATGTCCCTTAATCTACTTCTTAATTCAGTCAAAATAGATGAAACTATTTGATTTGTTTAAACGACCCTTACTCTTTTTCTTAGGTGATTTGCTTTTAAAAACCTTTGCTCAAGGAAATAGTATTTCTTAAATAAATATGTTAATATAAATTACATTTTCTAAGGTTTTTATAACTATTTCCAGGTGCTGAATTAAATTCAAACCCAGAAATATAATGAAAGGGGCATTTTGTTTCTTTATCCTGTGTAAAATGACCGATTCTTTTGCCAGTGGATTTTTACATTTTTGCCTGAACAGTGATATATCAGCTATATTTTTAAAGGCATAAAGGAATATTAAACAGAGGTAGAAAAATAATCCAGAAAACAGGATTCACATTTTCACATCTCTTTACTAAATTTCCCTACAAAAACGGGAAATTGCCACCTGAACACGTTTATTAACTGTCCTGTGGCTCTGTTTCAGGCACTTTAAGACTTGCATTGTTCCAAGCAGTAAAGGAACAATAGAATGGAGAGTCTCAGTATCAAAGGAATCTGTACGTGTAATGGGCATATAACACTTACATTTCCATCTCATTGTACAGGTCCAACCTAACCAAAGTAAGATTCCTCTTGATCACAATCACTCGAAGACTTTAAGAGTGACAAACTCAAACTCTGCCAGAGAGCAGGCTCCATAATAGTTCCATCTCGAAAGACAGCCCAGCGGCCCTCCCTCTAGCGGCAGTCCAGGGGAAACCGTGTGCGTGTGCGTGTGTGTGTGTGTGTGTGTGTGTGGACGCGCGCGCGCGCGCGCGCACGTGGGTGCGTGAGAGAACCCACAATATCTGTGGGCTCGCCATAATCCACTCCTCCTCCTAGCTAGGGACATTCACCTGGACACTGCATCTTAAGTGCTACGGCCCGAGCTCCTTTAATGTCAGCCCTGAGCTGGGAGGGTCTGACCAAACTTTATGCACAGGCATTACTGTAAAGCTATTGAAAACTTTAGAAACTGGCAACAGTGACAGTATTTTTGCTCTTTGGAGAGAATATATCCAGAAAGATCAAAGAGAAGCTTAGAGAGGGTAGTTGGGGAACATTGAAGGGCTTTAGAAATGGATCAATAATGCAGATCATGTAATTTTTCTTGCAATAAGCAGGTTTCCAGTGAAATGTCCTAAGAAGCCGGGGGACAGATTACTCGTTCTGTTGGCGCCTACACCCTGTACTCCCGCTTGGTTCAGTGTCTTCCAATCTTAGCGCTCCCTTAAATTGCCTTGGGGGCGGGGTGGGGGGGGTTCAGTGAAGGCAACGCTTACCTGCCAGAGTTCCCTGGAACCCAACAAGGTGCAAAAGGGACTGAGGTGGAGACGACAATGTCCCGCGTCTCCCTTCCGTCCCCACCCTTCCCCGGGAAGGCCCACGGCAGGAACCCACTTGCGGGCTGGAACCTGGGGTGTCAGGTGGGCTCAGGAGGCATGTCGGTGTTTGGTTCATCGCGATCATTTGGACATTGGGAGAAAGGGGGACACCTCTACCCTTGGGGACCTGATCCTCACAAGACCCAAGGCCTAATCTAAATGCCATCCTTTGCAAGGTGAACAGAGAAGGACATCCTTGGTGGAACGGACGCCTCCTTCCCTGTAGTGTCAACCCCTGCGCCCACTGCACGACTGGCCTCTGGGTGAGAAACCCAGGACCCCGCTGAGAAGTGGAACCACTTTCCCAAAGGAGGAACGACTCTCTCAAAGGCCGTATGGTTCCTGAGAAAAATTCTAGCCCGCAACTGCCCCCTACTCCTAACCTTCTGAGGTTTCTGACTTCACGCCGAAAGCTGCCTGGGAGGGAAGCCCCAGGGCCCTCAGCCTCTGCACGCCCAGTGCCCGGGGTGAGTCTGGTCACAGTGTCCCGGGCAGAGATAAGCGCGCGGCGGGAGCCAGAGGCCTGCGGGGTCCGTGCTTGTGGTCTTGGCGTACAGAAGCAAAGACGCACACCTTCTCCGGCTAACTGAGTGAGCTAGCACTGAGCAACCCAGTCTTCCCCAAGAGAGCAAACACCGGGAGCGGGGCGGGAGGGGAAGCCAAGTGCAGGACTAGGGCGACCCCCGTGTGTCCGGGCACGCCAGGAACTGCAGCGGGAGCCTTCCTTCGCGCTCCCCGCGCCCACCCCCACCCCCCGCGTGCTGATCTCTAGGCCAGTGTCGCTAGCGCTGGCGAAGAGTGCCTGGTCCTGAGAGGAGACCCGCACATCCGTACAGCACCGCCTCCTGTCCTACGTACATTTCCCTGCTGGGAGATCCACTCTGCATCCCCGGGAGCTCCCTGGCTCCTGGTTGTTCCTTTGAATTTGACTTGGATTCACCTGTACCTCTGCCCTGGATAACTGGCGACCTGAGAGTGGAATAGCAGAGCAGACACTAACTGCTAAACGAACTTACTCTTGAATAGTATTCCCAAAAGGATCAACTTTCTCTGTGCGTGTTACTAATTAGAGCAAAGCTGCCTTCACTAATACAAGAAATGCCATCCCTGACCCCCCACCCCACCCCCTCCCTTGTTACAAATTAAGCAGTGAAGGCAAAATCAAAGAAACATAATTTGTAGTACTGGATAGAGTAACAAGTGCTTTTACTTCTACAAGCTCATTTATACATTTTATTTATACTCCTAAAAGGGTGCAAATATCTTGATGTAACGCATATGGTAGAAGAGTTCCTTACTAGACATTTTGTTCGGTTCCAAACGTCCCTGGAGACATATGGTCCATGGCAAAATGTCATTGATATTTGGTCCTGTTCAAAATATCCATGCTTAAGATGTCCCTCGGTTCAAATACTTGTAGATCATACTAGTTTGAGTTTACAGGATGAATATATTTAAAAAAAAACAACTCTGTTTTCTTGCTCCAGTAACTGTGTTGGGCTGTACTGCCAAAAATAACCCTTCTTACTTTCGTAGGTTACCTGATAATGTCATAAGGGGTTAGGTGTGTAGGTCTGGGTTTGAATCTTGCAGAAGAGTGGAATTTATATGAACTATGGACGAAATGTCTCTTGATGTTTTGGGCAGGACTAAATATCCATTAATAAAAGTTACATATTAATATTAATTAATTAACTATATTAAATTGGTATGATAGTAAATAGTATTGAATTTTCATTTACCACAACCTGCTTTTGTTATGAAAAAATTACCTTAGCTCTCTATAAAATATTCTTTTATAATATTAAAATAAAAATACTATCTTAAATATTCATTTAAAAATATATTTTATGTGTATTAATATTCTTATAGATTAAGTTATAATATCTAGTGATTCAGATCAAAAATGCTAAAAGTAAATCTCAAAAAAGGTTATTAGGGAAATAGTGAGGAATTGGGAGGGAAAATTCAGGGAAATGTTGTGTGACTGAATATTAAAATTTACCATCTTAACCATTTTTAATGGTACAGTTGAGTAACATTCTTTATGTATGTTTGTGTGCAACAAATTTTCAGAACTTTTCACCTTGTAAAACTAAAACTCTATACCCACTTGAATAACTTTCCTTCTCTCTGTCTCTTTAAGCACAGAAGAAAAACCACGTAAAAATGCAGCAAGAAGATAACCATCTGCAAGTCCAGAAGAGAGCTCTCAACATGAACCAAATCAGCTGGCACCTTAATCTTGTACTTCTCAATCTCCAGATTTGTGAGACATAAACTTCCATTGTCTAAACCACCCTTTCTGTGGTATTTTGTTATGGCAGCCTGAGAAGACTAATACGTATGCCAATTCTATTTTTAATTTTTCTGAGGAACCACCATACTGTTTTTTAGAGTGATTGCACCATTTTACATTTCCACCAGCAGTGCAAAAAGATTCCAATTTTTCCTCATCCTTGTCTGCATTTGTTATTTTCTGTTTTATTGATAATAGCCATTTTAGCCAGTATGAAGTGATATCTCATTATAGCTTTGATTTGCATTTCTCTAATAATGAATGATATTGAGCATATTTTCATATGTTTGTGATCTATTTGTGGGTAGTCTTTGGAGAAATGTTTATTCAAGCCTTTTGTCCATTTTTTAAAATCTGGATTTTGGTTTTTGTTGTCAAATTGCAGGAATTCTTTACATTTTCTTCATCATATATATGATTTGCAAATATTTTCTTCCATTATGTGAGTTTTTTTCCACCTTGTTAATTGTCCTTTGAAGTACAGTAGTTTCTAAATTTGGTGTGTGTGTGTTTATACTGAACTATTATTTTGTCTCAATGATAGCTTTCATATTTTGGAAATTTACATATAATCACTAAAATTCTCTAATATATGAATTGTGGTGATAAGTCATGAGTTTTTCCTGTTTCATAATATTGTAAAACATGTACTAACTTGCTCTATATTTCAAAACATTATCTGGTTGTGAGTTCTTTAACTTAGAAATTAAACTATTGATGATAATGATCTCATACATTCTTATGGGTCACCTGATGCTTCTTATAAATTACTATAAAATATTCTACATATAAACTGGAGTATTTATATTTATTTTAACTGTAAAGAAAACTTCAACCAATCCTGCTTAAATAAAAGATGTGATTTGTGTGATAAAGAAAAATAATTAACATTTATATGTACTGAATTGTAAGTCTAATTAAACTTCTAATAGGGCATGTTTAAAATAATCAAGTTGGGGGAAGCCGGGATGGCTCAGTGGGTTAAGTGCTCACTTTGCAGTGCCGGGGACCAGGGATCGAATCCCGGCCCCAGCCCGTGCGGAACCATATGCTGAACCGGGAGCTCTCCCAGTTCAGTTCTCTCTCTGTCTCTGTATGTGTCTTTCTCTCTCTCTCTCTCTCTCTCTCTCTGTCAAAAATAAATAAATTTAAAATAATCAAGTTGGGATTATATTGTGTATAAGGAGTCTTTGTATTCCCAACTTTAAAAAAATAGAGTTTTGCCTATGTATTCATTGAAGTGTTCACTCTCCTAATTAATGTCGATTTGTGCAGGAACATCCTTAGAATGAACAGTGTAAACTTACTCTTCTGATGAGAAGTAAAACAGGAAGAATTGTGAGCAATCATAGGTCGTTGTCAATGGTACTTTTTAAAGTGTCTGTAGAAATGTTCACATCATCGTTCTTTTTCCTACCTCATGATGTAACTATTTTCACCATCTTCCTGAAAGCCTATAATATTCTCCTGAAAAAGACTAAAATGTTCTCTGTCCATGCAAGCCAATATAGATGTCATTACTAGAGCTAAGTATAATCAAGAGGAGTTGTTAGGGCAAATTATTTTCACAGCAATAACCATCTTAGACAAAAATGATTACAAGGATATTGAATAAAACACTAGATGCAGAGATTGTTGTCTCTAAGTATAATGTGCAGATACAATATTAAAATAAAGTTAGATTCTGGCATACCTTGCACCCTTAGGAGATCTGGTTCAGTAGAAACAAGCTCTATCAAATTAAAGAGGAAATTCTTTCTCATTTATCAATAAAGGTCCCATAACAAAATTACTATATTCTCTTTATAGCTGTTGTATAAAATTATGTTTGTCAATTTTAAAATGCTTGTTTCATAGGGGTGAAGTCATTCTCCTATTTGTTATTGTCCTAATGTCCAACATTAAAGATCCTCTCCAATTATTATTATATATAGAATATATGGACTGTGTGAACACTTAAAAAATTCCTATTGCATATTAGCTTCTGCTATCTGGAGCTGATACAATCACTTTAGGAAGGACACTTTGAAAAATTAGACTTAGAATTTTCTCAATGTGATTGAGAAGCAATAGTGTCTTTGCATTTACTTAAAAGTTCCTATGGGATTGGAGCTAAATTAGCAGGGTTGTTGTGGAGGAGGGATTAAAATAAAGAGGAACTAGATTAATCTATGTAAATATATCTTACAGATGCTATTTCAAATAAAAAATATGTAGTAAATAATTGTAGTGCAAGTTTTAAAATAAAAGAACAATTATTTTCTCTCTCTTTCCTTTTGCTTAAAAATACTATCTGTCAGAATTCAATGAAATCAATTCATTGAAAAGCATATATAATATATTTATTCAATGGTAAATTCAGAAAAATATATTTCTTCATTGGTTAAAATTTGTATTTTCTATAAATCTCATCTCTTATAATAATTTTTAAATAGTCCCTTGACAAGCCAAATACATTCTTGAATATTTGAGCAGCCTGTGTTAAAACGTAGACTAATTTTTTTCTGTCATCTTCAGTGACTATCATAGAAAACAGATGTAAATAGCATCTGTTTCCATGGCAGATGCCAGGGTGGTATTGGTATCCTTGAAATGTCCGCAGGGTCTATTATCTGGACAGTGATTAGCATTCTGTGGACCCAGCCATAATGTTAAACTGTCTAGTCAGAGAAATATTGTTAACAATCTAATGTTTTATAAATATCATTTTTTTCTCTACTAAACCATAAAAATGTTAATGATATACTTTCCCAAAATATATTTGAGCATTTCCCAAGTAGCTTTACAGAAAACTATAAAAATTCAGGAGGAATAGATAAAAATATGTATAATCTTAAGAATATTTTCTCGCTTTTATCCTCTAGATGTATTTAGTTATTATCTATAGCAGTATAACTAACCTTATTGACTATTTTTTGTTTGTTGAATTCTACTCTAAACTCTATATATAGATTACCAAATTATTTCCAAATAACAAATAAGCAAAGCTACAATGAATATCCCCATTTCATAAATGAGAAAACTGAAGCTTTTAAAGGAATAATGTTGTGGAGAAATCCTGAGCACTGAAGCCAGGCTGCTGATCCAAGTTTGGAGTCAGGATACGATTGTAATAGGTAAACTATTCTTCCTTCAAAGATGTCTGTATCTTAATCCCTAGAACCTATGAATACAAAATGTTTTGCAAAGGGAATTAAGGTTGCCAATCAGCTGACCTTAATAAGATTATGCTGGATTACTGGAGTGATCTGATAAGTGGAAGAAAAAGGCAGAAGAAAACGTCAGACTAATACTGTGTGAGATGGACTCAACCTGGTTTTTGTTGACTTGGGGATGGAGGATGAAGTAATGGGCCCAGGAATAGGGTGACATCTAGAAGCTGGAAAAGTAAAGGAAACAAATTTCTTCCGAGAGCTCAAGAATGAAGGCACCATGTCAAACTTAATATTAGTCCAATGAAATCCACGTCAGACTTCTGATCTACAGAATGAAAATTAAAAAAAAAAAAGTGTGTTATGTTAATACACTAAATTTGTGGCAATTCATCACAGCAGCAGTTGGAAAGTAATATAGTAATATAGTGATTCGGATGTTTTTATCAGAACCTACACTCTGAACACGTGAACTTTTCAGGTTAAGACAACCTTTTGGGTGAGAAGAGGATTACCTATGAGTACCAAATAAGAAGTTCTTTGCAGACAAAAGAAAAGAATCAAGTGGAGGTTTGACACTGATTCTCTTTCTCCTACACTAATGAATGCACATACATCTTACCTAAAATAGAGGTCAAAAATATACTTACATGCACATTGTGGTAACTTTACAAACAAACAAAAAAAACCCGTAAAGGGTTATTATTATTCAATTAGTAAGTTGGTTGTCATATTGCTTAGTTTTAAAAAATTAAGCATACAACCTAGCAAACAAAGCAAACTTTCAAATTGAGAAAAAGGTCAAGAGAAAGTAGTTCAATTAAGGAGTCATTAAGGAAAAAATAATCACAGATTTAAAAAGAGAGAGGATCATCTTTGTTTCTTACAAGAATCAAACCTAATATGTAAGGACACTAAAAGGTTAAAAATAAATAAATGAATTATACTCTGGTCAAGATGTAGAAAGTCTCAAGAGAACATTGCACCATACCTGTGAGTAACGGAAATTCAGATCAAAGAAGAAAAAAATCATCTAGATTTTTTCTCATCTAGAGATGCAAATTCATTGTTCCATGTAGTCCATCAGAAATCTGATGACATGAATAAATCTGAGAAAACATAAATTTCAAAAATAAATGAGCATTTCTTGGGAAAAATCAGTCACACAGTTTGTTCCACATCTGGTGAAATGAGATTAGAAGAGGCAAATATACCATAGAGGGAGATAAGAAGAAACACCTTAAGTTTTACCAGTTTTTTAACATGACACATGAGTGAGCCTGTTGGATTAGAATTTGGCAGGGGTCTCCATACTTTTCAGCCCGCGGGCCGCATTGAGTATCAAACAGAAGTTTGGGGGCCGACTACACACTCGAGGTCCAAATAAAAAAGAATCAAAACATAGATGTTGTTTTTAATTATTTATTTAATATTATTTTATTCAGATAAAAAGGTCTCACCGGGCCGGATGAGAGGGCCTCGCGGGCCGTAGTTTGGAGACCCCTGATCTAGAGGAACCTCCCAGATTTGATATAAATTAAGGTAACCAGATTTTAACATTGGTAAAGCGGGACACCATTGACAGGGGGGAAGGGGTTCTTGATTAAAAATTTGAACTATCTCCTGCTGTTCCCTAGCTTGTCGTGCATTCTTTCCAAAAATCAGGACTTTTTTAAAGCACCGCGGGACGTGAAACAAATTGTTACGGTAAAAATTGGGACTGTCCCACCAAAAGCGGGACATCTGGTCACCCTAATATAAATGCACCTGCTAATTCCCTCCCACATACTATTCCCTGTGGGCACAAAAACAATGTGATAAAGGCTGAGGAATGAGTGAAAGGCCTGAAAAATATATCCCCACAGAATGTAAGGTTGTGTCAGTCCTTTTGTGCTGCTATAACAAAATACCACAAACTGGGTGGCTTATAGATGATGGAGCTGTATTTTTTATAGTTACAGAGACTGCAAGTTCAAGATCAAGGTGCCAGCATGGTTGAGTGAAGGTCCTCTGCTAGATCAAGGACTTTTTATTGTATCTTCAGATAGTGGAAGGGGTAAGGATATCTCTGGGGCCTTTTTTACAATGGTAATACTCCCAACAATGAGGGCTCAGTCCTCGTGATTTAATCACATACCAAAGACTCCCATATCCTAATACAATCATTAGGTGCATTGAGTTTTCAATATACAAATTTTAGAGAGACACAAGCATTCAGACTAGAGCAAGGGTCTTGATAAGCATGGTATAGTGGCATGCTAAGATCTGGGTTCAGAAAAGGACAGAGGAATAAATACCAAATAATAGGTCAAGGGCTTTGCTGAGTTAATGATGACATGCTAAAAGCTAGAGGTCTTCATTCAGTTGAAGCAGCAGCACACGGAAGTTTGGAAGCAAGTCATCAAATTGGAGAGAAATCTTTTCCTAGGTTCAGAAAGAAGTTGGCTCCACTAGAGAAAAAAAAAGAGAACCCCTCATAGCTGCCCACAATCTAGCCAGAAAAGTAGATCTAGAACTCTGACATCTCACTGAATAGGCAGAAGACAGATTATTTGAGATAATGAGTAAGAATTTCCCAGAGTTTGATGAAGCTCAGCAATCTCCAAATAGCATAAATGCAAACAAAAGTGCAGAGATATAATCAAATTGCTGAGAAAAACAGAAAAACAATAACAGAATGAAGGCTAACATCCACACAGCTTAAAAAGAAGGTGCTTTATTATCTTTAGAGTATTGTAAGTTTCATAGCAAAATTTAGGAGAAGATACAGCAATACCCTTTATACTCACTTACTATGCCCACACATAGCCTTCCCCATTATCAGCATCCCCCATAGTAGTGGTACATTTGTGGCAACTGATGAAGCTGCACTGACACATCATAATCATATGCAGCCCACAGTTGATATTATTCTTGGTCTTGTCCATTCTATGGGTTTGGACAAATGCATAATGTCAGGTTAGCCATCATTAAGGTATCACAGGGTGCATTTTCACTGCTCTAATAATCTTCTGTGCTCCCTGAGCTGATCACATTACCTCTACAACCACAATAACGCTTGACTGGAGCCAGTTATGATGCTGGTGCTGGCGTTGCAGTGGAGTCTGAGCTCAGTGGGCTTGTTACCAATGTCTCTGTTGTGCATGGATCCTGTCTGGTCCTTGGGTGGATGGGATTGCTTCCAGTACTTTGTTGAGTAGGGTGGCTCTGAAACTTGGATTAACTTCAGGGTCCACAGTTAGGTCGTTAGACAGTGGGCCTGTTACTGGGTTCCTGGACAGGTGTGGCACCTGTGAGGTCCCTGAGAAGGCTGTGATCTGGTCACTGGATAGGTTCCTAAGTGGGCAGGTTTGGCCCTAACTGTGGGCGAGGGGGTCTAGAACTGAGTCCCCAGGCTGTTTCAGGTTCCTCCACAAAAACTGAGGTCTGCAGAGCTCATTCTGGAAGCACCTATGAGCGGTCTCCTGCCAGGTCCCTGAGTGTCCCAGGCCAATTCCTGACTGTGACTGGAGTGACTAGAGCTGAGGATAGAACCATTTCCTGATCTCCTGGGGGTATAGCCAGAGTGTCTCCTGCTAGGTCCTTGTGCCAACAGGACTATTTACAGACTGCAGCTGGGAGGGGGCTGGAGTTAAGTATAAGATCATTTCAGGATCTCTTGGTAAGACCAATGGGAGTGTCTCTTGTTGGGAGACCATGACTGCGAGGAACCTGGAGCTGCATACAGGTTTTTTTCAGGATCTCTGGAAGTGGCAGTAAGACTGTTAGTGGATGGTGGCGGGGACCAACTGGAACCCAGTTACAGTGTCTTTTCAGAATCCACAGCCTGACTGAGTTTGGTGAGCTCACCTTCAGGGGAACCCAGACAGTGCCTACATGGTTAGGGCAGGTTCATGGGCCACTTTGAGGTTCGCATGCCTTATACCCAATACTTGGGAGGGCATGACTCCTTCCTGTCTCTTAATATATGGTACTGGTGACAGAACCAAAGCCAAATGGGGTGGTAGTCAAGTTCTCAGGGTATGGAGCTGTTTCCAGGTCTGAATTTGTGACTCCAGATGGGCAAGTCAGCCACCTACATGCAAACCTGATTTCTGAAAATGGCTCTTCTTGGTCTTGGACTGCACTGAGGTTTCACAATCTCCTTGTTCCCAAAGCTCCCAAACAGGAACTTCTGTTTTTGGATGGATGCTGAATGACTGTGGTTGAGAGAAGGCTATGAACAAGCGACATCTTATTTGACCATCTTGCTGATTTCACTCCTCTTTATATGCACTTCAAAGCACATACCAGGCACTCAGAATTGGACAAAAACTAGCATTCAAGTCTTTCAAGTGGAAGGTCAATTGATGATGTGTGTTAAATTAATTAAAATGATATCTCACGGGCATGTAGTCTTATTTTGGTGCTTCTTGTTTTTACAGTTTTGAGTGTCAATGTTCAACATATACATTCTTTAGTTGACCAATACTAATTTATTTTTCACTCATATTTAATCATTTAAAATATTTATTAATATCTTTGTATCTCTCCTATCATTCATCCTTCAGTCTTCTTGTAAAAGAAGGATACTTCTTAGCTTGGTGGGCACAAAGATTTTGAAAAGGAAGAGCCAAACAAAGTAATTTTCTTAGTGTAGTGAGCTATTATGCAATATTTAAAGACCTATAACTCAAAACTATTAAGATAAATTGAAGCACTGTGATTTAAGTGCAAATTAAACTCTCAAAAGAGTTAAAATATAGGTTTTACATGTAATTAATGAGTACAGAGAGGATAAATATTATGTAGTAATTAGGTTAGTCAATGGTAAAACTGAAGTAGCTGGTGATTTATTTTTCTATGTCAAGAACAAATTTGAAAACCAATATAATAAACAGTGAGTACTGTTTTATGATTATAAATAAAGTCATATATTTAAAACTTGAAGCCTCACTTATCATTCTTAAAAAGCCATTTCAAACCGTGAATCTCTCTCAGGAGTTCTTTAGTATGTATTATTAGACATTTCCAATGTAAGAGCATTTTCAATTTTTTTCAAGGTTTAAGTTGTATAGTACCATATTTTAAGGAGCATCCAC
>PVKE010024285.1:0-23930 GCA_004027555.1 Craseonycteris thonglongyai | reverse complement strand
CCACCATGGCATGCCCATGACTTTCTTAATAAAGTGTAGGCATTTATGAGGATAGTTTGGGTTCACGCATAAAGTTTTGAACAGAAGCAGATCGCTGTGTCAAAAGTGTGACCATAGGCAAGTGACCCATTTCCCATCTCCTTTCCTGGAGTTTTTAAAAAGACCCCTTTCTGCCGATCCCTCTCCCTTACAGTCTTGCATTTTTTTTTTAGCACTTTATTATCAGAGTGTTGATGGCTCTAACATCAGTCATTTGCAACATTAGTGGCAACGGTTTCCAATATCAAACATTATTGGTTAAGTGATTTTAATTTTAGTATTAATTATATTCAGTCTTGCATTCATAATCCAGTTGAAATAATGTCTGGTATCATTACAGTTGCCTGGAAGTTTTGCTATTATTATTTGTTTCTCCAACAAGAAAAAAAAGAAGAGTGAATGTCAATTTTTCATCAAGTTCTAGAAGAAGCTTTTTGAAATGCTCCAGTCTCTTGCCCTCCCCACCTTCCCAAATTCCTTTATTGAAGCAATGAAAGCGAAAACCTAGTTATCATTCTCTTTAGGAGCAGCACCAAGGAGCATTATAATTATTTATGTTAAGCATGAGACTTGGAAAATTATTAACATTAACTGCAAAGTAAATATGAAGTTAATTATCATGTTAGGCAAATAACACTAATCCTTAGTTATTATGCATTTGAATAACTGTCAAAATAAAAATATTATTTTAAACATGCGCGTGCACGTGCATGTGTGGGTGTACATTCATGTGCATGCAGTGTGTGGTGTATGGAGAAAGAGAGAGAGATTGCTTTATACCATTAAACTTTGGTCACAGAAAATGGCTTTTCATATCTTTGTGAATTTTGAGTGTTATAGAATCATTAGGAACTCACACTTAAAAAAAAGTGTGTGTGGGGGGGGGAGCTGGGATGGCTCAGTGGGTTAGACGCTCACTTTGCAGCCCCAAGGACTGAGGACCAAATCCTGGCCCCAGCCGTGCTGACCCATATGCTGAGCTGGGGAGTGCCCCCAGTTCAGTTCTCACTGGGGTGAGACCCCGGCCCAGTTCCTGCCCTGTGCAGCCCCGCACCCACCTGTGGAATGAAACTAGGTGGAAAAACCGATGATGTGCAACTATGGAGACTGTTCTGGGCCCTCCCCCTTCTCTCTGTCTCTATCTCTGTATCTCTCTCTCTCTCTCTCTCTCTCTCTCTCTGTCAAAAACAATAAATAAATCTTAAAAAAAAGAAAGTTAAGTGCTCGCCTGGCAGCCCTGGGGTCTGAGAATCAAGTCCTCGCCCAGCCCCAGCCTGCGTGGACACATACGCAGAACTGGGGTGAGAGGCCCCAGGTTTGGCCCCCAGCTTGAGGGAGCATGTGTCCCATGTGAGAAGCCCCCAACCCAATCCTGCCCTGAATAGGCCCCTGCCCATTGTGGAATGAAAACTGATGACATACAACTACGGAGACTTCTCTGGACCCTCCTCCTTCTCTCTGTTTCTCTTTGTCTCTGTCTCTCTCTCTGTCAAAAAAAAAAAAAAAAAATTCTTAAAAAAAAAAAGAATAGTGAAAAAAGATGGATTATTTTCCTAATAGTGACAATGTGTAATGACTAAAAGTTTACTTGTGTTTTTAATTAAAGCTTTGATGTGATAATAACAAAAGTCCAAAAATATAGGTATATTTCTTAACTTACCATACATCATATTAAGCAGGAACATTTTATTTTTGAAGGATTGTGTTCTATGTGTTTTTAAATGATATATAAATTAGAAATTTAAAATAATTTCATCTTGATGGAGAATTAACAAAAATATGCTTTGTAGTTTCTGAAAAATAATTCACTCAGTGAATTTGGAGAGAAAATACCTTCTTGAATTTCAGTTCCTAGAATGAATCTCTCAATGTCTCTTTCCCTAAAAACTTAACATTATATTAATTTATATTAAATAAACTTTATTAAAATACATATATTAAAACTTTGCAAAGGACTAAATTATGCTATTTGCCATAATCTCAATACCCTTCTTATACAATTAAATACTAAATATATTATAATAGACTACACTACACAATTAACTTAGAGGATAAGAATATTTTAAGGATTTAAACCCTAAAACTTTAATCGTTATTTATTTTTGGATTACTTGACTTCTTATAAGTTTCAGTATCTTCTAAGTTCAAAGTGAACACTGATGGTGTGTACAGACTATCTTCTCTATTATAAAACATTCATGCTAGTAGCATTCACTATAAGCCCAAATTCTACACAGAAATCCTTCCAATGCCAGTCTCATCACCAAAAGATGTAACTAAAATCATTATTACGTTAGCATAAATTCTCCACTTGCTGAGTGAAACACAATCCTACAGTTTCCCTTGACGTTAATTTCTACCCGGACACTTCAGATGGCTACAGGGCTGGTCTTGGTGATGCTGCAGGATAAATCTCTAAGAGCAAGAAACTGCATCTGGGTCAGCTGCTATGCTCCTAATGGGTGCTTGCATCTTCTGGAACACACAGCATCTTCTCGGTTTTTCAAGAACTAACATTTTTATGATTACACTCCTAATCATTGTTACAGGAGCAGAGGAATTTGATTATGTCTTCACTGAAAGAGTCAAGGTTGACAATTTCCAGATGTATTATTTCTTCTATGAAATCACTGGTCATGAACCTACTCCAATGGTCTGCACTGAGTATGCAGTTCAAGGAACTTTCATGCACAGTGTGGAATACTAAATATCACATTTACTTTACAATCCAATCTTCTATTGTGGGATCTGTGCGAAACACAAAAAACCAAGAAGAGTTAGATACTTTGCCAGGCTTGTGTTGCTGCATCTTGAGGAGATTTGGTCAAAGTGATCTGTCTGCAGGACCAGCAAGTATCATGTTGCAAGGTTTCCGTTTGGATGGTTCTCGTAGGAATCATTTTGATAATTCCTTTTGGGATTCTGCTACTCATCAATGCCTACTATAGGGTTATCTTCTATAGAAAATAGCCAGCTATGAGTAGGACAACTTGGTTCTGTTTATATCTTGGAGAGGAAGAAAAATCATGAATAATCATGTCATTATGGGATAAGCAGTGCTATAAAACTTAGCATAGACAAATCGATGCCAAGACAAAATGGAGCAAGAGAGCGAGGTTCAAGAGAAGATAGCATGGATGCCAGCAATGGAATGATGGCATCTGGCCCAGTAGTAAAATGCATGTGTCTTTGCTTGATATAGAGTGACTGTAAATCAGAAACTGGGAAAGGCACTTAGTCCTAGAAAACACTTCTTCTGAAGGGATTGAGTGATCAGAAATCAGGAGAAATCTCAGAGAACCATGAACTGAAGAAGGAATGCTGGGTAAGCAGGAAACAGCTGTACTCGTTAAAGATGACCTGGGAAACCTTGAATCTTCCCAAATGAGGAAGTTCTGTCTGCATCAGGATGCTTCATGAGGCTTAGTGCGGAATTACATTTCACTTGGAACTAGCCTTGAACTTAGACAAGACAACAAGTAAATTGTAACTTTTTTAACTGAGTGTGAATCTAAAAGAAAACTAGAACTGAGGCATGAAATAATGACTAAAATATCACAGTTAAAACCTTAATGAAGTCATAGTGATGCCTTTTTACTATACTATATAGTACTTTTTAACCATATTTAATGATTCAGCTATTAATTTATTTCTCCATTAAAGCATTTGCTGATTATGGAAATGCCTCATAGTTTTGCAATGTATATCTGGGTTTCTGAATTACCTTAGTAGTGCACTTTTTATTACAAAGGTTATTGAGATCACCTGAGTTTTAGTTCCATTTTTGTTAGTTGTATCTTTCTTGGTTGTATTTTCTTCATGTGGAAAATAGGAGTAATAATACTGCTATCAGGGTTAGTAGAAATTATTTGAGACGATTCATAGAGACAGCTCAGGAATTTTCCAGATTCCAGGTACTGTGCTACATACTGAAGATACATGATAATCTTACTTTTGAATGGTTTATATTCCACATCTGTAAAATGTTTTCTGGTTTCACTTCCAAATCAGTGAAGTTTTCCAGGACCCTGCCTTTGGTTTATGGCCTTCCTCCCCCAGGAACTGACTCAATGGATGGAAACAGCAAGTAGTCAATAGAATACATTTGATTTGCTGTATGTCCTTGTGAGGTAAATAGGGCAGCTGTGTAATTTCTATGGTAGCCATACCCCCAAAGTCCAAACATGTTATTTATAGTGCCTGAGAGTCACACAGCTGGATCATGGTAATGGCTGGTCAGCAACAGTCCTCGGATTCCTAACCTATAGGATTCTCCCTTACCCACACTCAGTCTACCACTTGTTGCTTTTACAGGAAGAGGAGTAAACAGAAAGAAAGGATTGAGAAATCCGGACTTTGAAAGAGATAAGCACTTACATTCTGTTTGCATGATTAATTACCATGGAGAATTGCTGAAAATAAGCAGCTCCCACATGCTATATGCTGCTCAACCTGATGAACAAACCTGCAGGAAATCTATGAGCCAGACCCTATCTCCTTTTCTGTGTAATATCCTGGAGACCTCCAATTTGAGAGTTCACAGTCCCTTACTCTGCCAAAGGGTAAAATCAGTAATTCATTATTGGGTCTTACCTGCTGAATATGGCTGTAGAAACTATATCTTTAGGCACCTAATACTTAGGCTATCAATACAATCTTGGTTGTAGAAAATACACATAAAATAGGTATATATTCCTTTAAAACGATTGATCCCTTGAAAACAAACCTCAGGCTCTTTTGTCCATATACTATGTGTCATATAACTTATGGGAGATGGTTTTGGGACTCTTAGAGTTGTAAATTATTTTAAGTTAAATTATACTTTTATTTGGCTAGTGCAGAGTAAATCAGGAAGAATAGCGATTACCTTTTCCTTTCTCTTTCTTTCTTTCCCCCTCCTATTAAAATGCAGACATAAGATTTGATCTGAGAAATTGAAGACACTTTCAAGGTCATTGAGTTCAACCTCCCACTCAGTGCAGAAATGACCAGTGTAATAGTTATAATATATATTCATTCTGGCTTGTGCCATTTGAAGAGGCCTGAATGAACACTTCTTCAGCATATTAAGAGTAAATTTAATTTACTGTAATATCTAAATGGTGGGTGTGGTTTTGCGCAAAGAATTACATAGAATGTCTAATTTTGCTTTTACACATGGCCCTCTGACATTTAGAGAAAATTGTGTCTCAGAAATTTTTTACAGTGATGTTCAAATTCTTTCAGCTACCGTTCGCGTAATATGCTTTTCAGACATATGTACATTGTAGTCTCTCTATCCAGGCATTAAACTTTTCTGTAAAATATATCATCTAAAACTGAACATGTCTCTCAATGGGTTTTAACCATGTGCTGTTATTTTATTTATTTATTTATTTTTTATTTCAGGAAACAATTTCTTTTTTTGAATTAAATCAGCCAAGGGTTATGTTCACCTTTTTTGACAGTTGTACCATACTGTCTCTCTCTTTCTCAGTTGCTCTCTCCTTTTTTTTTTTTTTTTTATTAGCTATTCTCTGGGGAGGCCAGAATGACTCGGTGGGCTGAGCACTCATTTTGAAGCCCCAGAGACCAAGGATCGAATCCCAACCCTGGCCCTTGTGGACCCATATGCTGAACTGCAGTGGGCTTCCCATGCAGGAGGCCCCTCAGTTTAGTTCTCAGCCCCCGGTTTGGACCCTGGCTGGAGGGGCCATGCCTCTCACACGGGAGGCCCCCAGCCCAGTTCCTGCCCTGTGCGGCCCCCACCCACCTGTGTAGAACAAAACCATGTCGAAAACTGGTAACGTGCAGCTATGGAGACTGCTCTGGGCCCTCCTCCTTCTCTCTTTCTCTCTCTGTCTCTGTCTCTCTCTCTCTCTCTCTGACTCTGTCAAAAAATAAAATATATCTTAAAAAAATAAATAAAAGAATTAGCTATTCTCATTATAGAATGGGGGGCTAGGTCTCTTAACGCCTGCAACATTTTATTTATTTCTATTACTTTGAATTTATTTTGTTTGAACTGACTATTACAGTAGCTTGAGATTTGGGATTCATGTATCAGTTCAGAACATCTGTTTTACTACAGTCTGCTGCCTGTGTTCTAATCCTCATTCTAATACTTACTGTGTATTTGTGGGCAAGGTGATTAGTATCCTTAACCGTACTGATCTGCAAAATAGAAATAACAATTGTAGCTACTCATAAATTAGATGAAGTTGGTAAACTAGTTAGCTCGGGGCCTGACACATGAAAATTCTGAAAAAAATAAAAAATTAAAAAAAACTTAGCTATCATTATTGCCATTATTAAAATTGCTAGCTGTCATTGTAGTTGTGGTAACATATGCAATTATATAACTATTATGTATTTTTAAACCATGGTAACAATCATGCACAGAGAAAGACTAAGTACAGAAAATTAAAACCTACCTCTAATATTATTACTAACCTCTTCAGGGTATTTGAAAACCCAATTCAACTGACATTCAGGGCAAATTCCTTTTATGTAATAGATGTTGACTACCAAGGAGCATATGATTTTTTGAATTTACATAAATAATATTTTTAAATGATCTGTGTGGGCAGTACTGTCAAGTTGCTTAAATTTTAATTTCAGAAATTAGTTTTTCCCAAATTAAAATCATCAGGAATACATTTATTTGTTGCCATTTTTGTTATATTTCTTTCAATTTGTCTTATTTTTTAAAATTTTCTAATGTTTAAAAAAAATTCATACATTCATTCAACACAGTTTTTTATCTTTTAACCATGACAATGCAAGTTTCTTTATTTTCAATAAATTAATAATTCATGGGATAAACTAAATATGATCTTGCCTTTTAATATTTAACTACTGTAAAAATTGTAACAAAAGCATGAACAAGAAGAATATGACTTAGCTTGATAAGATCTTTCAGTTTCTTGTTATCTAACTTTCATGAATCTTGGTATTTTAATTCCAGAGCAATACTGAGGTGTTTTCTACAAATCCTGACCTCTTATGAATTCAGTTCCTTTCTAGCATCATATTTTCTCACAGCATTTCTATGAAGCTCATTTTTATTAATAACAAGTTAGAATCCAAATAATTTTTAATCATTCTAAGCTTTCTCTGTATTTCTTAACTATAACTACCCAAACACTGATTTCATGCCTGCCTTCTTTATAACACAGTCCATAAAAGTTATCTTTATTCTAAGTATAGTTATAATCCTTTCAGGTTTAGTTTATAATTTTATTATGACACATGTCATATGTAATAGTGCATATATAATTTTATATGTGCTATTATAAATAACAATAAAATACCTCATATGCTTTTAAGCCCTCAGTGTGTCTCTCTTTGGTCAAATCAAACTTTATACTCGAAGGTAGCCAACCTGATTTGGGTGTTAACATATCACTTATTTTTCTTTATAATTTCACTCCATATGTGAGTTTGATTTGTATTCAATGACTAAATCTAATGAATGAAGAATTCTTACAGTGTTGTCATTGGGGATCTACTTCTAATACGTGAACTATAGAGAGATTACTCAGGCTGCTGTATGGAAAGTAGACTAGAGAAGAGGTGGAGTGAACAGTGTTGATAAAAGATTAAAGTAGCCAACACTCTCTCTCTTCTGTCAAAATAAATAAATAAATAAAATATATATTAAAAAAAAAAAAGTAAGGGGAAGCTGGGATGGCTCAGTGGGTTAGGCGCTCACTTTGCAGCACCGGAGACCAGGGATCGAACCCCGGCCCCGGCCGTGCGGAACCATATGCTGAACTGGGAGCTCCCCCAGTTCAGTTCTCTCTCTGTCTCTGTATCTCTCTCTCTCTCTCTCTTCTGTCAAAATCAATAAATAAATAACATATATATTAAAGTAGCCAACACTAAGGTAGGATTGTGGGCATCAGGAGAAATGGGGAGCTATTTTGAAGATGAATTTGTAAGTGTGAAAGAAAAATCAAGGATGATAGTCAAATAATTTAACAAAAAGATATGCGATTTTAAGCATGCTGAAATTTGCCAGGGGGATGTCTAAATGTGAATTCACTGTAGAAGCAGGTCTACTGCTAAGGAAAATATATAGATTTAAACGTTACTGGTCTTACAAAAAATTTAAATATTATAGAGTAATTTCAAACAGGAGAAAACCTTATTTCAACATAATAGATTTTCAGAACATAAAAGTGATAAAAAATAAAAGCAATAATAATACATCTCTCTTTTTCACACACACACACACGCGCGCGCGCACACACACACACACACACACACACGCACACACAGTCTGGCAATTTACTGGCTTCCCTGATTGAAGAAGAGTTCTTATCCAGTGTCCTCGGGCTTGTCCAAAATTAGACCTATGAAACAAGACTTAAAGAAGTGACTGTCTGAGCCCAAGCCCAAGTAAAAATAATACGTAAAATTAAGATGTATCAAAGGCTAACTTAATTTGTGTGATAACATTTTTGTTGTTAACAGTTCCCCGTAGTTGGTATATAGATACAGGACTACTTATGGATTAACATTTGGGGACATGAGGAAGTCTACCGATCCAGTTTTCTAGGTAGCAGCACTATAAATATTTGGACCAGTTCAGTATTTCTTATGGGTGCTGTCACGTGCAATGTGGATGTGTAGTGGCATTCTTATCTCCACCCACCACGTGCCAGAAGCGCACCCCCTTCTATTCATGACGAGGTCCAAACATCTCCAGACATTGCCAAAGGTCCTTGGTGAAGTACTTCAAAATGCTCCACAGCTGAATCTAGAACTACAGTTGTAGGTACATAAGAAAAAACAAAAGGTTAAGGTAATGTTTCAAGCAATAGCAGTTACTTATGTCAGATAATACCATCTTTTTTATATTTTACTCTGTTTTACAAATTCTTATTACCTTAGCCAAAAAAAGAGCTAACAAAGAGAGGCTCTGTTAGCATTTTAGCTGCAAGCTGTGCTCTCAACAACAGGTAGCTCTGCCATTAAGAAGAATTGTCTGCCCAGGTGGCAGCTCACAATATCATCTACCCTGTAGGACATGTGCAGAGACGAAAATGAGTCATTCTCATCCATGTAGCCGAATCACATAATGGATGAAGTCACCTCAGTAAGCATAACTGGCAGCAAGATACCTTAGTCTTGAACTTTAATGGGGAGGATTCTGGTGGAAAGGATTGGAAGGAGATTCATTCTTCACTGCTGATTTTGACAGGAGGTAGAGTAGTCTGTGACACTATGTTTATGCTAAATTAGGCATAACATTCCTGTGCTTTTCTTTATTTACTCTGTCTGGTTCTCTCCAGGATCTTGTGAATTCTTATTCCTCAAAGACGTAGAAAGCCTTGTGATGGTACCTATATTATTGATCAAATATTGCACCAAAAATTGTGGTTTTGGACAGTGAATTTTACATCATTATGATTAGGCTCAAAGGCACCTTAATTAATCAAAATAGGAACCATTACTATGAACACATTTTTGCCAATGAAAAATAAGGTTTTGTTTTGTGTTTGTTTGTTTTTATTCTTGGAGCATTAAAACCTATGCTTTGGAATTCAACAAACTCTTGGAAAGCATATTCTGCATCCTGCTGTTTGTGGAAGCATTTTACCTGCAGAAAGTTGGCAAGATGCTTGAAGACATGGTAGTCGGTTCGAGAGAGGTCAAGTGAATATGGTGGATGAGGCTAAACTTTGCAGCCCAAGTCATTCAACATTCGAAGCATTTGTTGTGTGATGTGTGGTCGGGCATCATCGTGGAGAAGAATTGAGTCCTGCATGTTGACAAATGCCCAAGGCAGGCATTGAAGTTTTCAGTGCATTATGTAGTTGTAAGAGAATCAGCTTCTATGATTGCTCTCAATTGGTCATTATCAACTTCCAATGGTCAGCCAATACATTCCTCATCTTCAAGGAGCTTGTCTCCTTTGCAAAACTTCTTCTTCTTCTTCTTTTTTTTTTGAACTGAACTGAGGGCCTCACCACGTTCAGGAAGCACACCCCAGTTCAGCGTGTGGGTCAGCCTGGGCCGGAGCCAGGATTCAATTCTCAGACCTCGGGGCTTCAAAGCAAGTGCTTAACCCGCTGAGCCATCCCGGCTTTCCCTGAAAAACTTCTTGAACCACCACTGCATTGTGTATTTGTTAGTGGTTCCTGGGACAAATGCATTGTTGATGTTGCAAGTTGTCTCCATCGATTTACAATCCATTTTGAACTTGAATAAGAAAACATAATGCAATGCATAGATGATGTAATGTAGAGTCATACATCTGGAAACTATGTTGCCAACCAATGTAACCCCAATATACTTTAACAATTAAAAAAAAAGAAAAGAAAAGAAAATAGCTCCAGTGGAAGCCGGGATGGCTCAGCAGGTTAAGTGTTCTCTTTGCAGCCCCAGAACTGCCATTGCAAATCTATATGCTGAACTGGGATGTGCTTCCCATGTGGGAGGCCCCTAGTTCAGTTCTGAGCCCCCACTTTGTCAGTTGGGCCTCTGGCTCAAGGGGGTGAACCTCCCATGCTGGAGGCCCCTGCCCTGTTCCTGCCCTGTGCAGGCCCCTGTCCACCTGTGTAGAACAAAACCATGTCAAAAACTGATGATGTACAACTATGGAGACTGCTCTGGACCCTCCCACTTCTCTCAGTCTTTCTCTGTCTCTGTCTCTCTGTATCTCTGTCAAAAATAATAAAGTTAATCTTTAAAAAACAGTAGAAAATAGCTCAAATTTGCATAACATCATTTCCATAGTAAAACTAAATATAAAATAAACATCAAGTAATAAGTCATTAGCAAAAACACATAAAACGAGAAATGCACATTAAAATGATGTAGAACCACATTTAAGAACATAATCCAATGTTAAACAACAAATTTCAACAATGCAAAAAGCACATTTACTTTTGTACCAACCTTTAGAAAAGTTGTCACTTTCTTCTTTTTCACTCTATTATTTGCAAGCGTGTATGGAATGGTTCTGGCAGCTTGAGTCTATGTTTTCCACATCAATTTAACATAACGTGATTTGAAAGTTGCAGGAAACTGAGTATTGTAAATTAAATTTGCTTAGGCACAGACATGCAATGAACCTTCTAAATGCTGGTTCTGCCTTATACTCCTTTTAAACAGAGACAAATGCTTTATTAAACCTGAGAAAAATAGAAGCAAGATTCAGAAGAACCAAATGTTGATTGAATGACTACATGCAGTGGGATTGTCATAGCTGCTGAATAGATAATGAATGAATTATAGGAATATGATATTCCAAACAACTGTGTACAACGAGCTATGACGGATTATTTTCAATATTGATTTTTTGAATAAACCTTTTCAATTATCTGCCCATAGATTTTAAAATGTAACTTGTTATTAAAGATGTTTCTTCTCCTTTTTTTTCTCATTCCCAAACACTGCAAGGAAAACTATAAGAACAAATGAATGTAAAACCACACCCCACACACATGGCAAAGAGCTCAGGATACTGTCATCTATTATTTTTTAAGTTTTAAATTAATACTTTTTTAACTTTTAAAAGTTGAATTATTAATGTATTATATTTGATAATATAGAACCTATAAGACATATATGTAAGTGATGAAGCATAATAATGAAGTGAACTACCACGAACCTACCATCCTTTATAAGAAATAGAACATTATCAATGTCATTGACTCTAAACAGGTGCTTCTTGTCTTTCTGTTCCCTTTCCCTTCCCTACAAGTAACCATTTTCCTGAATATAGAGTTTATTGAATTTGATTTTCAAATATCATTTGATGAAGTGACAAGCAAGGTTTCAGATAATCTCTGTAGTTTTAAGCCACCCTAAAATATTTTTAAATATTTTCCAGGTTCCTTCTTGTTTTAGAATCATTCTGTCCAGTTCACTCCAGGCTCCTTTTAGACGTGAACTCTGACTTCAACTTTTATTTGTGGCTCTGGTCCACTCTCCAGATTTCATGCTTCAAAATGGATTAAATATCCTTTAACCACTGCCTTTCTTAAGCAAATGCTCACTCTGACCCCCAGGGCACTTCCTGTTACTGAAAACATAACCTTTGCTCTAATTCTGGGAAAGAGTCATTGTCACCAATCCCTTTGACTGACCTTTGAGTCAAACCCATGGTAGTCATCCTAAGGAAGGTGACTTTATTGAAGTCAATTACTCCTAACCAATGATCAAATAAACATGTATTTCATAGTCATGGTTTCCTTCATGCAAACCCAGTGCAGCATGATTAAACAACCCACCTCAAACTAACCTGCAGTCTATCTGAAAAATATAGGCTTGCTTAAAGGAAACTAGCTTATCCCTACCCCACAAATTTCAATTATATCCAGCCATGGAAAGCCCAACAATATACAAATTCTGGAACTGTCCGTACACAGATGTTTCTACAGAGCATGGTGTAAACTCTACTAATCAAAACAGTAATGGATGAAGACAGCAGCATCGTATTAATAGTAACTACAATTAAAAAGAGTCCGTTGTCTCAATTTTGATAAAAATAAATTCATTCTAAGGTACCCCATTAGAATTAAAAGACCAGCAGTTCACCTCTCCTTTGCAGCTTTTTCCTGGAATGCATTTTAGAGTGTTTTTCTAGACCTCAATGTCACGAGTAAGAGAGTTTTCACCTGTTCATATGGGCAATCTGCCATAACATAGTAATTCTCACTGTCAGGAACTTTTTTAGCCTAATTTTTATCTTTCTCAATGCTACACTATTATCCCTTTCAGACCTCACCCTTTCTACAATTTCAACCTTCTGAGGTTGAAATACTTTCCCAATTATTTCCGTTATGTACACATGGTTGCTCAATCAATTTTCTACTTTCTCTTAGTTTTCTTCTGTTTGGTACTATGAACCATTCAGTTCCCTTCATCATTCGGATATTAATAACATAACAAATGTGGGCTGCATATGGGTGACTCACAAAAATTGAAGAGACTGGTCCCATATGAGAACCCTTTCTTATCATTTATCTTACCTAATGGAGCATAAAATATTGCTTTACTATCTTTCACTGTTTATATCATGTAGCATTACAGTTCATTTTTTTAGTTTGAAGTAATGGTTAAGGTTTTTTTTTTTTTAAGTTCTGATGTTTTTAATAATAAATGACTGGTTAAGTTCATCTTTATTTGTGTACCTGCTTTACCTCTACTTGTTTCTGAAAGTTGTATCTAAGCATTCTTAAGAATTCAAACTTTAAATTTAATTTAATTGCATATTTCATTAATGAGTTTACTACCATAACTCCTTTCCAAAGTTTTCAAACTGATATGATCTAATAATGGTCATAACTCGACCTTGCTGTTAATCTGTTCTCTACTAACAATACTGTTATTGCCTATTATTTATAAAGAAATGTAAAGACTTTAAGATTACATTTTTATCTAAGTAGATTTAGCCAGTTTGCAAATATACTTACTTACATATCTAAATTAAATAAATGATGTCATAGCAGCAAACAATTTATCTCTAAAATGGAAACTTTCATATCTTATTATATCATAGTTTTTCATTAATTTAAAATATATTACATAATATGTCAGATTTGCACTGAACTAGAAGAGAATACCATAATGAATCCCAATGAGTTAGAACCCAACTTGGTTCTATCTATAATAGTCAAACATCATTCTTGCTGGTAGTATTATGATTTTTTTTAAACAGTTCTGTTGAGGTGTAACTCATGTGCTGATCGCCTATTATAAATGCAAAAAAAGTGATTTTCAGAAAATGTGTAGAGTTGTGAAACCATCACCGTAAACCATCTTTAGATCAGTTGTGTCATCCCAGCCTGCATTTCATTCTTCCATCCATCTCGTCATTTACAATCACTGGTCTCCTCTCTATAGATTTATCTCTTTCTGGAATTTCATTTAAATTGAATAATACAGTATGTAGTATTTTGAGCCTAACTAATTTCCTTTACTTAGTTTAATGTTATTAGATGCATTCATGTTGTAGAAAGTACTTTTATTGCTAAATTGTATTCTATCACCTGACCTGTATAAACTACATTTTGTTTATCCATTCACCAATTGATGGACATTTCAATTATTTAAGGCTCTTGACTATTACATGTAATTTTGCTATAAATAGTCATGTATAAGCTTTTGTGTAGACATAGGTTTTGATTTTACTTGTGTTGATTTCTAAGAGAGGAATTATTAGTTTATATTGGTTTATGTTTAATCTTTTTTTTAAAGTACCATTTATTTTGTCCAAGAGTGATGTATCTAGTTTCCAGTTTCTTCACATTCTAGCCAATACTTGTGAGTGCCTATGAGTTTAATCATAAGCAATTATATATGTGTAAAATGATACCTTACTGAAGTTATAATTTGTATTACCCTAATAACTATTGATGATGAACACTTTTTCGTGTGCTTATTGAATATTTGTATATCTCTCTAGTGAAATGTCTGTTTAGATATGCTTATGAATTTAATTGTGTTCCTTTAAAAGGTATTTTACAGTCTTAAAACTCCAAGTAACTGTGAATATGGCCTTATTTGGAAATAGGGTTTTGACTGGTGTGATTAAGTTAAAATGACGTCTTACTGAAGTAGGATATGACCTTCATTCCAAAACTGGTATCATTCTAAAGAATAGAGAGATAAAAGGAGTGTATCATATGAAGACACAGACGAGGACAGAACACTTTGTGATGACACGGGCAGAGATTGGAGTGAGGCATCTGCAAACTGAGGAATACCAAAGACTGCCAGCCAGCACCAGAAGCTGGGAAGAGGCAAGGAAGGGTCCTTGCCAAAATGTCAGAGAGAGCACGGATGTCTTGATTTTATAACCTCTAGAATAAAGAGGCAATACATTTCTGTTGCTTTAAGCCATCCTGTTAGTGGTGCTTTGTGGCAGCAGCCCTGGAAAACTTACAGATTGTTTTCGCCAATGTTTAACTGGATTGTTTATGCTCTTACTATGAGCTGTACGAAGTTCTTTACATGGGTTGGATATGAATGTGCTTTGTCAGATATATAATTTATTTGTAAATATTTTCTTCTAATCTATGACTTGTTCTTTCACTTTTCTCTTTATTTTTATAGAATAGTTTTAGGTATACAGCAAAATTAAGAGAAAGATAAAGAGATTTCCTATATACTACTTACCCACTCACATGCACAGTCTCTCTTAGTATTAAAGTCGACCCCCCGCCCCAAGAGTGGTATATTTGTTACAATTCCTGAACCTTCATTGACACATAATTATTACCCAAAGTTCATGGTTTACTTTAGGGTTCACTCTTGGTATTGGACGTCCTATGGGTATGAAGAAATATATAATGACATCTATTAATCATTGCATGATCATACAGAGTACTTCTATTGCCCTAAACATCATCTGAATTCTGCCTATTCATCTCTCCTTCAACCCCAATTCTTTTCTTTATTTGGTGATGTCCAATTGAACAACTTCCTTTATTTTTTTTATGACTCCTGCTTTTGGTATCATATTAAAAATTATTTGCATAGCCCAGGGTCATAAATATTTTCTCCTATGTGTGTGTTTTTGTTTTTTTATTGTTTTTTGTTTGTTTGTTTGTTTGTTTCTATTAGCTTTAAAGTTTTAGCTTGCAAACTTAGATCTCCATTCAATTCTAATATATAGAATTTAGAGACAAAATTAATCCCTTTATATGAGATTTTTGCTTGTCATCCTTGTGCAGGGGCCATGCTAATCTTCTCTGTATCGTTCCAATTTTAGTATATGTGCTGCCGAAGTGAGCACTATATGAGATTTTTATTGCTCCAGAATTATTTGTTGAAAATTCTTCCAAGTGAATTTCTTTGTCATCTTTGTTGAAAATTATTTGGCCATAAATGTATGAGTTTATTTCTGGATGTTAATTCTGTTCCAGTGATCTGTAGGCTTGTCTCTATACCAGTTCCCTCCCTGTCTTGATTATAGGAGCTTTATATTAAGTTTAGAAATCTCATAGTACAAGTCGTTTACTTTGTTCTTCTTTTCAAAACTGTTTTGCCTATTCAGGGTCCTTCTCATCTCTACATAAAAAATTTGGATAAGATCATAAATTTCTATTTTAAAAATGTGCTGGAATTTTAATAAGGATTAAATTCACTCTATAGACAACTTTGGGAATAACTGTCATAATAGCAATTTAGTTTCCAACATCTAAACAGTCTTTCTATATTTTTAGATTTAACTTCTCTCAGCAATATCTATAGTATTTAGTATACATGTCTTGCATTTTTGTTACTTTTATTCTTAAGTATTTTATTCTTTTTAATGCTATTATGAATAAAATTTTAAGGTTTTATTTAGATACTGTTTATTGATGTTAGATGAATATACCATTGATTTTTGTATATGGATCTATTATAGTGTGTCCTTGCTGAACTCAATAATTAGTTCAACAGAAACTGTGTGGATTCTTTATAGAATTCTTATAATTTAGGATCACATTATCTAAGAATAAAGTCAGTCTTATTTCCTTCTTTCCAAACTGTGTGAGTTTTTTGTTTGTTTGTTTGTTTTTTCTTGCCAAATATCACTGGCTAGAAAGAACTTTCAGTACAATGTTGAATAAAAATGGCAAGAGAAGACATTTTTGTCTTGTTCATGATTTTGTGGAAGAACATTCAGTCTCTCACCATTAATTCTGACATTACTATTAAGTTTTCCAAATCCTGTTACCAGCTGAGAAAGTTTTCTTCAGTTCTTTGTTTATTGAATATTTTCATCAGGAATAGGTGTGGGGTTTTCCAAAAGTTTCTTATATATTTGTTAAAATTGTGTGTTACTTGTTTTTATTTGTTTGTTTTTTAATTTTAATATGGTGTATTACATTGTAATTTCTGAATTTTAAACCAATCTTGTATTTCTGATATAAATTTTATTTGGTCCTGTTGTATTATACTTTTTACTTAATGCGAGATTCAGTTTGCTAAAATTTATTTTAAAAATTTTGCATCTACATTCATGAGCATTATTGGTCTGTTGAATTTTCTCATGATGATTTTCTAGTAATGGCATAGTCTGGCTTTGAGATTATCAGACAAACACTGGTTTCATAGAATGGGTTGTGAAATATTTCCTTCTCCTCCATGTTCTGAAAGTTTCTGTGAGGACTGATAAAAAATATATTCTGTAAACATGTGATAGAAATAGTTAATGAAGTCATCTGTAACTGACATGTTTTTTGTGGAAATAATTTTAATTACTAATTCAGTTGTGTTACTTTACTCAGATTATTTTATTTTGCCTCTTGTAAGCTTTGAAAATGTGCATTTTCAAAAAAGTTACTGATTTAGCTGTATTGTATGAGAAACCAATGTATGGTTTTAGAAAAACAAGTCTGGGAATAACAACGTCAGGGTCAGGTCTAGCTTTTCCTCTGATAATGTTGGTAATTCATTTCATATTTCTGGGCAGTTGGCTACACCTCTTACTGCCTTAGAAGGAAATAACCAGATAACCTTGGAGAGATAGAAAACAAAGACATTATTTCACATTAGGACCATTAGAAGGTCCAGTTGAACAATAACATATTTAGTTGTTCACATCTGGATGATTTATTTTTAAAGTCCTTATATTGTTTGTGTTACTTATGCACAGATTTCTTTTAATCCTATTTGTTAATATTGTATAATTCAGCTTTGAAGATACTTAATACAATATGTTTCCTTGACCTATCTGTTGCTCCTAGGACAGGAGGCCTCGATAACACAAAACTCATTTGAAAATCCAACATGAAATTTCATGATATTTAAAATTTTTTGGTAAGTTTGTGATTTAAAAAAAGCAATTTCGGGGAAGCCGGGTTGGCTCAGTGGGCTAAGCGCTCACTTTGCAGCGCCGGGGACCGAGGATCAAATCCCGGCCCCGGCCTTGGCCCTTGTGGACCCATATGCTGAACTGGGGAGTTCCTCCAGTTCAATTTTCTCTCTCTCTCTCTCTTTCTCTCTCTCTCTCTCTCTCTGTCAAAAACAAACAAAAAAACAAACAACAACAAAATAAACAAACAAACAAACAAATAAATAAATAAAATAAAACAAAATTAAAAAAAAGGAATTTGGCTGTCATGGAACCTTTATTTTCTCATCACAAATAAACATGTTTTTATCATTTGTAAAAACAACAAATATTTTTGAAATTATGAGATCATTGCCAACGCTTTCTATAAAATAAACTATATTAAATTTCACTGTTTAGTCTAGATTTCTTAATTTAATAAAATAGTAGTCACTTATGAAATATAGCCTAATACTGAGTCTTTCAAGTACTTTTCTCTGTGACCCACATAAGAAATACATTTAATATCACAATTTAGTGTGTGTGTGCACACACATGCACACACCTATGCACACAGACTTACACATACATACTCATGCACACGTACCTTCATCCCAGTCACACAGTCACAGACATATAAATATTTACAAAATAGTATTTGGAGAATATACAGTGCATTTTATAATTATTGTTTTATTTGGATTCATTCTGTGTGGTGAGTGGGTGGGGGGTTACCCATTAAATTGATTTTATCACCCACTAATAGGTCACAGTCCCCAATTCGATAAAAAATACTGCTTTAGTTAATAAAATTGGCATTTAAATCATGTACCTCATAGAACTCAAAAGTAAGCCAACCTTACAAAAGTGTTATTATTTAGAGAGCGGTTCAGAGCTGAGTAGTAGATGGGTCATTAGAGTGCCGTTAATATGCAGAGAAATTCAGGAGATGGCACATTTGCTTGAGTGATGTTTCATTATTACCACCTTTTATGATACCTACCCTATCTTTACATCGTCTCTAATACAACTTAGAAGATAGGAGACATTACTTATATCTATCTATCTATCTATCTATCTATCTATCTATCTATCTTCTATCTATTGCTCTATCTTCATCATCATCTATATATCTATGTATCTATCTATTATTATCTATCATCTATCTATCTATCTATCATCACCTATGTATGTATGTATGTATGTATGTATGCATGTATGTATCATCTATCTATTGCTCTATCTTCATCATCATCTATATATCTATGTATCTATCTATTATTATCTATCATCTATCTATCATCACATATGTATGTATGTATGTATGTATGTATGTATCTATCTATCTATCTATCTATCTATCTATCATCTATCTATCTACCTATAGAAGATAGAAGAGCATATACGGGCACACTCAAGAGGAAGTCTAGCCATATATGCCTCCATTTTTTATATTTCATGGCTGGATTCTTTCTTTGACAGCCCTTGTATATACAGGGGTGCCCCCCCATAAAAAAAATGCATACACATCTAAAGAAAGAAAAAAAACTGTATTACAATTGTCAGATTCAATATATACTGAAAAGAAAAGGTGAATACAATTTATATTTGACTTCTGCAATTACAAGTGATATTCAAAATGATTACCATCAGCATCCAGATACTTCTGATGATGGCAAACTACTGCTTGAGCAACGTTGACCAAAGTATCCATTTGCATCACTGCACAGGCCCTTTTGATTTACTCTGCTACTCAAACTTATCTTGAATGCCTGAAATCGTTAGGCATTTTGGAGGTTCTATTGCAGACTCATGCCTCCATTGTCATTGTACTTCCACAATGTTCTCAAATACCACTTCAAAGTGGTCTTGCACTCCTTGAGCAACAACTGTGCTTCTGCCATTTTCTTTGTCTTTCCTGCTTGTTGCATTGTTACACTAGCATTCATTTAATTAATGCCATATTTTGACTAAACGTCATGCTGCATATTGCTACCATAATTCATTTCAACTTTCAAAAGTAATAGATAGATAACAACACTTAAAATGTGTATATATATTTTTTGGCACCCCTGGTATATACTAGGTATATATACTAATATACTTAGTACCAATAATTTATTAAACATATGGTACTAGGTGTATTAGTTTTTTCTAGGGTTACTATGACAAAGTACCACATACTGGGTGGCTTAAAACAGAAATTTATTGTCTTACAGTTCTGGAGACTAGAGGTCCAAGATCACAGTGCCAGTTCTGCCATGCATCTTTAGAAATTTGTAGAGAAATCTTCCCTTGCCTCTTCCTGGCTTCTAGTGGTTGGCTGGCAACCTTTGGCGTTCCTGCAGCTGCATGCCTTCAAATTCTGCATTCATCATCCCATGACATTCTTCCTGTGTGTCTCTGTCTTCACACAGTTGTCTTTTGATAAGAACACCACTCGTATTGGAATTGTAATTTGCCTTTCTCCAGTATGAGCTCGTCTTAATGAACTACATCTCAAAAGACTCTATATTGAAATAAGGTCATATTCTAAGGTACTGGGGGTTAAGACTTCAAAATGTATTCTTTGGAGGGAACCCATTTAACCCATAACACTAGGAAACTCATTTCTCCACACTGTTGTGTCTCAGATTTTACCTATCAAATATCACAGTGTGATAAGTTATAACTATATTGTTAGGAGATTTAGAGAGAGGATACGTAATTAAATTGGGGATACTAAATGAAAAGAAAAAAAATCTTGATTGCAAATTACAATACTACAGGATGAAAACTTATTAATATTTTAATTTGCAAAACCACCTAATCCTGCTCCCCCATTCAGGATCATCTCAGGTGTCACTCTTGAAAGGCATGCTCTAGTTTGCTTTCAACTCCAAACTTTGACAAAGACTCTCTTGTTTTCCTCTCCTCTTTTTGTGCCAGTGAATAATTCTGAATTCCTAACATCATCAATTCCAGAGTAACACTTTTAGCATGGATCACTGTTGTTTAGTTGTATTTGCAAGAAAGCTAAGATTTGGATTAAGAAAAGAAAAAGGGAAAATACATCAGCCTCATGGCTTTTGCTTGCTAAACTAGAGACCGGAAAATAAATGTTTGCACCTTTGATGACCTCCATTGTCCTGACTTCACAGAATCCCCAGTGGGTGGCTAATCCTTTGGAACAATACAGGACAGATGTTTCACAGGATAAGAAGGCTAATTCTGGACCAATCAGAGCCACTCCAAATGTCAGTGTACCAAAATAAAGTTAAAATATGAGGCAAACAGATGCAGCCTCCACAGTCCAGTTCCATTGTCAGCAGTTGGGCCATTCTACAATAATGGGTGATATCTTTGCTTTGTTTAAAGAAAGGGCAACTTTCTCCTAGTGAGAATTGAGCTGCTCTGGCTGTACTCGTATATTTACTCTGTTCACTACTTTAAGAAATTCACCTCAAGATAAACACGGCTCAATATCGTCTAGAATTGCACATGCCTCTCAGTCTCTATAGGAATTACTGCTGTGGTTTTAAATCTGAATAAGTGGTTCAGTTGTATTCAATAATTCTAAGTGCAGTTTTGACCAAGGCAGGAAAAACGTCTCCAAATTTCCACTGTGAGATAAAGGATACTTTTGCTTCAATAAAAATGTTGCAAAATCTTCTGTAATTACCCAGATGAATACTAAGAAATTATTTTATTCTAATGTTTTTAGTAAAAGTAATTCTAATATGATTACCAGTCTATAAGGCAATAATACAAGTGAATTAATATTAATGATACATTTAATATACTTATTTCTCACATATTTTATTTTACAACTTATTATTTCACTTGTAGATTAATATTTTATTGACTCTCAGGAAACACAGACTAAACAGTTTTTTTGGGAGGAAGGGATGATCTTCTTTCTTTTAACCCAAAGATTATATTCAGTTTATAATTTGATTATATAATGTTTTTCTCAATTTGCAGAACATTAAAAGGTGACAAATCATAAATATTAAAGTTGAGAAAATGTGGAAATCTTAAGTTATATATATATATATATAAATATTCATATTTTAGGAAACTAGAAAATATTTTGAAGAAAGAGTATTATTTAAATGTCTTAGGATTTAAATTATTCTAAAACCAATGTAGGGCTATGGTTAAAAAACAATTGTTGGGGAAGCCGGAATGGCTCAGTGGGTTAAGCGCTCACTTTGCAGAGCCAGGGACCAAGGATCAAATCCCGCCCCGGTCGGTGAGGAATCATGTGCTGAACTGGGGAGCTCCCCCAGTTCAGTTCTCTCTCTGTCTCTGTCTCTGTATCTCTCTCTCTCTGTGTCAAAAATTAATAAAATAAAATAAATAAAACTTAAAAAAACAAACAAAAAAAAAACAAAAAAATTGCTTTGCTGACAGAAAACAGTAAAATTAAATGCATGATCCATGGGATGACTTTATTTCTTCTTTTCGAATCTACCTTGAAGTAAACAGTGTACCTAGGACTCTGGCTAGTTACAACTAATGGAAAATCATCTTCCCACATTTTTCATGTGGGGGATTTACCTTATTTTAACCGAGAAACTAACCTGTGTGTGTGTGTGTCTCTGTGTGTGTGTGCTTGTCTCCTTCTCTCTTTTTCTTTCCCTGTCATGTTTTGTATGTCTTTTCTAAACTTCTTTTTTCTTTCCTTCTCTTTGTTGTTCCATCATCCTTTCTTTTTTTGTTTCTTTTTTCTTTCTTTTTTTTTTTACTTGAGTATTTTTACTATAAAGCATATTTCATAGTAAATTTAAACTTCAAAGTAGGTGAACAGAAAATTAAAGTTTTCTTGTATGTCAGCTCAATATGTAAATCACTGACCACTCTAGAATATCATATTCTCCCCAAAGTCTAATTATTAAAAAAAGTTCTAATTTTGTTTCCTTGCTTATTGTTTTCATTACATTTCTAACAATATTAGTATGGTATTAAAATATGTAAATCTGAACCAAATTTGGCTTTACCAACAGAACTATGGACAATTCATTAATGTGTTTGTTTTTAATTCTTCTCTCTAAGTTGCTGTATCCGATTACTAAACAGTTAGTAGACCTAAACATTTGCTTGAACACATTTGTTTGGAGAAGATAATCTATATTTATGTTCCTCCCAAGAGAGGCTAAAGTCTTCCTAACTCTTAGCTTGTGATCAATTCATATATTGGCAGTTGAGAACAGAGAAGAATAATTTAACTCAACAGACTTTATTTTTCATATGTTCATTTATTCCATTCACACATTAATTGGCATGATCTTTGCCCTTTAAAAGACCCTTAGGATAGAAGAACAATATTTCTAAAGTTTGAATTTGGCTGCTGAGTTAATTACAGTGTTCTCACGAAAACCATAATCACATTCTTTGAGAGAAAATATGAGTAAATATCCAAGCCAAGTTGATACTAACTACAAAAGAACATCCAAAATGTCATAGAAGTTTGAGATCTTTGGAAAAAAGTAAAACACTTTTAAAAATTAATAAACATTTAGGGATAAAGACTGGAAGAAAATTTAGTGTTTATCACCACTTGAACCTATGAAAAGAAAAGATAACTTAGCATTCTTCCAAGTATTTTTTTGGAAGTAAAATCCAGGAGATTAATTAGATCTCTAAGCCCCATACAGTAAAAAACTTATGGTTTATCACATTATACAATATTACTTATTACATGTAATACTATATATAATATGTAACATTAATTATAATACATTAAATGGATTGAGTAATACTTTAAATAAAATAAAATTCAGGAGAATGATATTGAGAAATTTTTGTTTTCCTATTTCATCTTTCCTCCAAAAATAT
The DNA here is from genome assembly GCA_004027555.1 of Craseonycteris thonglongyai. Lineage (NCBI taxonomy): Eukaryota > Metazoa > Chordata > Mammalia > Chiroptera > Craseonycteridae > Craseonycteris > Craseonycteris thonglongyai. The sequence goes on along the minus strand of PVKE010024285.1, from coordinate 313 downwards.
GTTTTATTTAATCTGTTCTAAAGGGTTTTCACAAGTATCTTGAACTATTTCATAATCTGGGACTTCTAAGTGTTAAGCTAATAAGAAAACTATGCATGAAGATAACTATCTGAACATGTGTGGCTCATCCATCATAATAAAGAAATATTTAAATATTCTGGGAAATATCTGCTTTGAGCCTGAGAGACAAAACTTATTTAAAACAATACAATTTTTCTGGTCACGTGCCATATTTCCTGATCCATTGTGTTTGGCACCAGGAAACAACCTGGCATGAACCCCTGAAATATCCATCAGCAACTGTGTCAACTTT
>PVKE010024284.1:0-23937 GCA_004027555.1 Craseonycteris thonglongyai | reverse complement strand
TTGTGGGGGGAGGTGGGAGTGGGCACTAGATATAAGGTGATGGAAGGGGAACTGATACTGAGTGATGGGCACATAATACGATGCATGAATGATGTGATGTGGACTTGTACATCTGTAAACTATCTAATTGTTACCAACCAATGTAACCTCATCAAATTTAACAATAAATTAAAAAAACAAACAAAAAACAAACTCAAGTTTCAGTTTAAAAATGCAGATTATAAAGCATGACAATATTTCAAGAGACTTATTTTAACATATACTTGTTCTTAACAAATGTTTTTGTAATGTGTTAACTATTTATCTAAAATTGAATGCGCCATTGAAACAATGTTTTCAATACCACTATAATAAGCACAAGCTATAAAAATTAGCTCATTTTTCTAGTGTATTGTATTTCCATTGATCAATATTCTCTTATTTTTTCATTAATTAGCCTAGCTCTTCCCTCTCAAAAAATTCCATATTCTTTTTTTTTTTAAGATTTATTTTATTGTTCCAACAGAGAGAGACAGAGAAACAGAGAAACAGAGAGAAGAGGGAGGGCCCAGAGCAGTCTCCATAGTTGTACATCATCTGTTTTCAACATGGTTTCAGTCCACACAGGTGAGCAGGGAGGGACCTCCCACATGGGAGACATGCCACACAGAACCAGGAGCCTTCCACGTGGGAAGCTCACCTGGAAGAGAACCGAAATGGGGGCCACACCCCAGCTCAGCATATGGGTCTACATGGGTTGGGGACAGGATTCAATCCTCTGACCCCAGGGCTGCAAAGCGAGCGCTTAACCTGCTGAGCCATCCCAGCTTCCTCAAATGTCATATTCTTTATAGGGTTTATCATAGAAATGAGTTTGGAGTTCCTATATGAAAAGGTAATATTAAAACTGAAGTCCTTTGTAGTCTTATTTCTGTATTTTTAAGAATCCCTGAATTCTCAGGGGTATTATTCAAAAGGTATAACATTAATAATAGCCTTCTGATATTAAAATTATACTACAAAAAAAAATTTATATGTTTCTGAGAAGCCAAAGCTTCAAATTGTTTTTTTAAAAAGCAATATGCCTGGTTGCAATACATTAAAAATGCCCAGAAGCCGGGATGGCTCAGTGGGTTGAGCGCTCACTTTGCAGCGCCAGGGACTGGAGATCGGGTCCCAGCCCCGGCCCGTGCGGAACCATGTGCTGAACTGGGAGCTCCCCCAGTTCAGTTCTCTCTCTGTCTCTGTCTCTGTATCTCTCTCTCTCTCTCTCTGTCAAAAATAAAATAAATAAATAAATAAAATTTAAAAATGCCCAAAGATTATTTCATTTTAAAACAGTCCTTATATTTATAAAAGCAAGTGGTACAATTCCTATAATAAAATTACAGAAATACTAAGAAGGAAATATCCTTTAAATAATTTTCACTTGCTGTTACAGGTAAATTGTCATTCTACTAATACAAAGGACCACTGAGTTTTACAATAATTGGTGTCTTAAGGTTTTGGAGAAAGTAACGTATCCACATTAAAAAGAAATACTGGAATCTTTCCCTTTGAGGAACATTAAATTTAATCTAATAGTTAAAACTAAATAAAGAGATCAGATAAAAAACACATTTTTACTTTCATTCACATAGAGTCTATAATTGGGATTATCATATCAGTTATAACTAGTGTATTAATACTTAAAAGTCTTTGGGCCTCTAAGACCAAAATGACAATCTTTCAAGAACATAAAAATTATATCTAATAATAGATATCTGGTAATCCTTTAAATAATGCCATCTGCACTTTGGGTATCAACATATGAATGGTTTCTAAGACATTGAGAATTTTGTATTTGAAAGATTTAATAAAACTAAATTTGAGGAAATTATTTTTTGACATATAATACTGTAATATGGCATGCATGACCTTTCAACAACATATTTTTAGATATTTCAGCAGAGGCAGCAAATTAAATGCAAACATTATTATTATATTCTTTAACAAAAACTACCTAGATGAGTTAAAAAAGAAAGAATATCAAGAGCATAGTTTAGAACTCACCCAGTGGTCCCTAACCTAGTTTTCCCCTCCTATTTCTCCCTTGTTCTTTCCATGTGCAACATATATTTGCAAAGGTTTTGATTTTAAATCAAAAGATAAATTGATATTGTTATTTTTAAATTAAAGTAATATCAGTTTCCCAGAGCTTCAGATAATATGCAATAAACAACATTCCTACACTGAGATGATATAATATTAACCACCAGCAATCTGTCATTTTGAGAAATGTGAGTTTTATAGGTAAATGAACACTTCACATTAGTGTTCTCAAATATCTAATACTGTTTTCTAAGCTTTTGCTATTACATATAAACATTCCTAGAGTTCTAGGAACCTCCAACTGGGAATTTGTTATAAAGTACAATCCTTTCTCTTTTGAGGAAAGAAAATTCAATTAGACCACTTACATCCCTTCAGAAGCCAGTTAATGTTACAGCTCTACACCGATCTTTTCACAATGCCACATTTATGCAGCTGCATTTTATAAACTTTAGAAATCAGATATTTAAACGTTGATTGTCATAATGAAGTGGGAACCCAGGATCCCTGATGGATCTTGACTTCTTTTCTAATGATTAGTCATAAATGTCCCTTGCTCTAGTAGTCCATTATAGAAAGCCTTCATTCACACCATCTGCCTACCAACTGCTCTTCCCTCCATGAATCTATAATAGATTATCTAACATGTATACTCCGACTAATTACCTAACACAGAATTCCATTACTTGCAAATATTTATGTTTATATTTAATAAGCTCCTTTTTAATTAAATTACTTTTCCATAGGGTCATAACAAGTCAGTTCTCAATGATGGTATACAGACCATATATAGAAATCAGAGAGGCAGATAGAATTAGGGTGGAATCATTTATTTGTGGGGGAGGGGTGTCAAGTTTGTAAATATATTATAGGTAGGCATTGAGCTTTGATGGATGTTTGAAAATAAAAGAATAATTAAGAAGAACCCATGTCACTCAATAATTCTCTAACTTGGAATACTCTGGATTGCTTTTAAATACCTTTAAATACAATCTTTTTGCATATGGTAAAAAGAAGGTAAACAATTGTACTACTGTTTTATATTTTGCACAAAATTATACATACAAAAGTGTACTGGGAAGTGCACCAGCAAATAGAATACTAATACTAATAATAGAATAGCAATATGGATACAAATATAATATTACTAATAATATATGAGGTATAGAATAAATCTGCTATATACTTATGCTCCTTAGATTATACTGTTTCCTTCAGTTAACTAACAGATGCAAAGTTAAGAAACTGTATTTATTTAATACATTTACATCATCAATTGCTCTAAGAGGATTACTTTTTTTATCAATATTAGGATTATTAAGAAATACACAGGATTAATTCTGACAAAGAACTCTATCAAATTGGGGTGTACTTCAAATATACTTGGATTATCAGATAATCATGAAATGGAAAAGATTTGATTACCAAAAATTAAAATTCTAGGAAGCAATAACCAAATGTAAATATTTGTCATTCAGAATTTTATTTCAAATTGCAACAGTAATTAAAAATTAATTATGGCTTTATAGTATAACTAATTACCTAATTGAAACAGAATGAATGTTTGTAATCACTATAAATTCTAAGACTATTTAAAAAACTTTTTGCAACTAATCAATGCTTCTATACATACTGACTTAAAATGTCAGTGGCAAAGCTTGTTCTAAAGCTTAAAAAATACTACACTGATTTGTTCAATCTTAATAAATAAAATTGATTTGAAAATCTATATTTGAAAAGAGCCTGTAAATTAAGCAGTAGAGTCATATGTTGGCCGAAAACTTGAAACAAAGATTAAATGCTATTACTGATACCTCTCTCCGTCGCGAAGCCCAGCAGGTTTGCTTGATTTTCCACACCACAGCGGCCACCAAGAGTAAAGACAAAAAACAACTGGAAAATAAAACACAAATTATCTTTTGCTTAAAACATTTAATATATATAACAAAATAATAAAAGAATATGTAAAGAATATAAAAATATATAGAAGTAATCACTTTGGCTTGGTAAATACAAGCAAACAGAATAAATTAGTCTTTAAAATGTTCTCAAGTATAATCAAAGCATACAAATAGAAAAACTATTTATACTCCTTGCTATCCACTATAGTCTATCTTTAAGATCTTCCTTGTCAGAAAAAAATGTAAATTTATAATTCTAGTGGTCGTCTGAGGCAACAGAAATCTATTTAGAATTGCTACTGAGTCATAAAATATTGCAATTTTATAAATGCAAATATTCATTTGCAACTATTTTAGATATGAGAATATTTCAGTGGTTCTCAACTGAAGCTGATTTTGCCCCCTCCTCCAACCCCAAAGGAAATGTGGCAATGTCTGGAGATATTTCCCATTTACACACTGGGGGAGGAGGACAACTTGTATCTAGTGAGGAGACTTGGTTGCTTGTAAACATCCTGCAATACACAGGATTGACCCCAGTGACAAGGAATCATCCAGTCCAAAATGTCAGTAGTGCCAAGGTGTTTTACATATTATCTCTTTCCCTAATATTTACAAATTTTCTATTTCATCTTAATTTGAATTTTCCGAAATGCCCAAGCTCCATATCTCCCCCAAATAAAAACAATAACCCAGCGTTACTAAGCCTGTAGCTTCCTCAATTTACTGAGCAAGTGTTCAACGTAGCCAATTCCATGTCAATTTCCACATTATCTAGTCTTATTATAATTCCTTGTAATGTGGCATACAAATGTTAATATTAATAATGATTAATGTTTATATAATAGTCACACTTTAGAGGATACTTTCTTCATCATGACTTTTGAGTAATTAAATACATTGTTTTTTTCCCCCAACCAACTGACTTTCACTTCTCAATTAATAATACCAACCACCTGAAACTCCTTCTGAATACTTTATTTTCTTGGTTTCCCTTCATCCTTCCTGACACATTATAGGGTCAATGAAGGTAGACTACATTCCAGAGTCCTTCTCTTAAATTACGACATTCACAACAACCATATTGTGATCTTCTCAATGAGAGAGCTCAGTTATTTTCATGGCTTCAGCTATGACCTCACTTGAAATGATTTTCAAGTCTTTATCATTAGACCTGCCAAAATGAGAACACCTTATCATTAAGAGAGATCGAAGAGATACCGGTAATTTAGTTCAAACTTCCTCCCAGAAAAGAAATTCCCAGCACAATTATGATAGTGATCCAGCCCCTAATTAAATACTTGGAGCCGAGAATCTGTCTTACAAGTCAGCACACTCTACTTTTAGCTCATTTAATCTATGAAAATATTATTCTATTAAGTTGTCTTAACTTTAGCCATCAGTGCTGCTTCTGTTTGGGGGGGGGGGGGCGGTTACACAGGTCAGTCCATTCCTTCTTCTATATAGTAAAACTTCTTTATGCATGTGAGGAAGCCTACATGTTTCCCTCCAATTCAGCAATTCTCAATCAGGAACATTTTGCCATCCAGGGGATATTTGGCAGTGTCTGGAGACATTTTTGGTTGTCATCACTTGGTGGACATCTAGTGGGAGTCAGGTAAGTATCCTACAATACACAGGCTAGGCCCACCTGCCCCTGCAAGATTTTTCCAGATCAACATGCCAAGACTGCCAAAAAAACACTGTTCTAGTCTGAATTATTACCATAGTGCTTACACTTCTCTTGTTATATCCATGTTAACATTATAATTGTTATAGTAAGGTACTGAGAATTGATACTTTAGCTATAGTCCAAGGATCTATTTATCTGAACTTCAATCCTACCATTACACCCTTAAGAATTTTAACATTGTAACTATCACCTCACACCTACCATGTCCAAACTGCACTCCTAAAAAACAAAAACAAAAAACCCAAAAAACCCCAAAAAAACCAAAAACTAACACCTATTTAATAATATGTACCAAGCACTATTGTATTCTATATGCATCATTTCTTTCATTACCACACTCACTCACGGTATGTCATATGTACTCATTTGAAAGATGAGAAGGTGACTTGGAGAGTACAAGTGAACTGCCTAACTTAAAAAATATTAAGTTGCAAGCTCTCCCCTTTCTCCCAACTTCTTTATTCCATCATTACTTTCCAGCTAAAATGTAAGAACACATTCAATTTTATCATCCTTTATACTTAATCAGACATCAGATCTTGTCAACTGTCCCTTTCAGAAGGCCTGCAGTAGAAAACAATAGTATATATACCAAAATTTGTTTATTCTTAATAATCATTAATAAATACAAATTAAATACAAAATGTAATTTTACTTAATAATCTGTAATTCACAATATTTCTTACCCAAAACAGTTACATCATAGAGATTCAATTTAAGATGGTGAAGACTTGCTGAGTTTCTCCAGGAGGAACTTACCTATATTCTTTCTGATCTAAATTTCATGACTTAAGTAAAGAGTGCCACTTTTATAATGATGCAGAAATCCAGTATAAAATTATTCATTTTTCATAATTTCAACTTCTTGAGGATTTATATACATTAGAGTTTCTAGCAAATTGTATTCTAATTCATATTATGTTAGAGCTCATGATGATATAAAGAAATTGGCTGGTAAAATCAATAAAGTTGAAAAAATACTCCAGTAATATTCTAAAAATCTCCAAAAAATATTAAAAACCCAATTAAATATATCTCACTTCTTGGGATATAGCAGTTGGCATTAAACTTTATGTAAATGAGTGGAAGTGGCTCTTTAATTAATTTGAACATTATAATTTTTCTGCCATTTAATTTGGCATTATTAGCCTATCAAAGTAATACTTTCAAATTTTTCTTGGTTTTTAATAAATTACATTGCAAATAAAAAGTTCTTTTAAAAATATCTACATAAAAATAAAGTTTATTAAGAATACTTGCTTCATTAAAAAGCAAACAAATAAAAATGCCTGACAAATTTACCCAGCAGAGTTGAAAAGTCATGCTAAGTCTTTGGTGACCAACAGAAAATTCCAGTCCTTTGACAATCCTGGCAGCTGGGAGAAGGACAGACTTCCCATCAATCTGAATTCCTTGATGAAGCAGTGACCTGCATACCAAGCATTCTGTCACTTCCACCAGTTCCTTTCTGCCCATCAGAGTTGACTTGAGTGGCGAGAAAAACCTTACTGCATAAAATAATGGCAATTTCTGGGTTTACCAGTTCCAGGTTGTTTTTCCCTATTATATTTCTTAAATCAAAGGACTTCAGAGCAGTGTCAAACATTAGCGTCCTATAAGCTGGTATTGTGGTTTAAGTTTGTCAGAGAAAAATAAGTTTCACTGCTTTCTTTCAGACCTTCTTTTACTATTATGTTATACAATGTATTATCACAATAGTCTTTATGGTCCATGGTAAAGATACTGGGGGGTAGGGGAGTAATTGGGTTTTCTTTTTTTTTTTTTTTAAGTTATGGTATATAATACTGTCAGACAATAAGGTTCGTCATCCTTCTATAAAACTCCCTGATGGAAATAGAAAAAAAGAAAAGAAACATAAAAAGCAAATACATGAGCTATAAGGATAAAAAAGGGAAGCAAAGGAACTCAGGGAGAGATATTTCAATAATTTGATTTTAACCTTCATAAAATGGTCATTATGGGAAGGATTCTTAATGTGAAAAAACATGAAACTCGTTAAGTATTCTCATTTAGGGAAAATTAAAGATAATTCAATAAAAGCCACACAGCGTGGTATAAGGTTATATTGTAAAGCAGGCTTTTAGTGACAAAGAAATATCCTCTGGTGGTAATTTAGTTGGCCAAATGCAAAAAGAGATAATATTGTCACTGTTTTACAGCAATTTGGGGTTTATTGATCATAAAAGTCAAATCTTAATTACATATTTTAAATGATCATTTGGGCCTGTTAATCTTCTATTTTACCTAAAAATGTTACAAACTAGAGAATTGTGCTAAAACACAGAAATATGTTATCTTAAAGAGTAATTTATCTCCTAATAACTGGTATTCCAGAAAATATCTTTCAAAGGTTTTAAAAATACCTTCTTAGCACTTGAAGGATTTTTTTAACCAAGTAAAATACTAACATTAATCACTAACTTAGAATGCAATAGAGACTCTATACTGCAAAAAACAAAAAAACAAAAAAACAAAAAAACAAACCAACTTTTTTTTTACTTGTTTCAGTTATCAGATTGACGAAGAGGAAAAATTGACATAGCCTCGTGCATGAAAAATGAAGAAACAATATGTTCACAGCATAAATTGGTACAAACGTTTTGTTTTTTTTTTCAGTACAAACTTTTTTGAAGATTATTAAGCAAGAGTTAACTATACCTTAGGATGTACCATTAGTTAAGATGATTACAAATGCAAGCAACAGAAAAACCTAAAGCAAAATGATATAAAAAATATTGGGACTAAATCACCTTTATACTCCTTGCATTGAACTGAATCGTGTGGCCCAATTTGTATGTTGAAGCTGTAACACTCCACGTGACTGTGCTTGGAGACAGGGAATTTGGGAGGCATTAAGGTTAATCGAGGTCATAAGGGTGGGCCCCTGATCCAGTAGCTTAATGTTCTTATAAAGAAGAGAAGGGGCCCAGAGAGCCTAAGAGCCTGCTCTCTCTTTCCCTCTGAGCACACACACACCAAGGGAAGGCCATGTGGGCACACAGCATATTCCATATTGGCCTGATAAGAAAGGGAAGGAACAACATACTTGAAAGCTGCAAGAATTAGCTAGCATGTGCTGGCAGGAGCCAGGGGAATGTGACAGGAATTGGATTTGGGTAGTATGTGATCAAGATGGGTGGAACATAACACTGGATAAGCAAGAATTCAAGAATTCCGGTGCACAGTCTCAGGACCACAGATGTAATAACTTAATGAGGACTCTAGCAGATGGAGTGAACCTATTGCTGGAGTGACTCCTAGAAGCCTGGAGAAAGCAATGGCCAACACAAAGTGAAGTGGAAATGCTTGAGATGCCCTAACAGATGACAGAGAAAGGAATAAAAAGAGCTGACCGAAGGGTATGTGCTGGAATGGATATATTATGTAAGGTCAGAACTACCAGAAGATTATGCCCCACGGTACATACACATCATTGACCAAGGACACCAGGAATATGCTAATGAGAAAGAGGTGCAGCAGCTTCACTTAGAAGTTCAGGGGTGACTTTCTGCTGCAGACCATAGCAGACCACAAGAGAGGCAGTCACAAGGCTAGGTGTTAAGTGAAGGCATCCCAAAGTCAGAGAGGCGTCGTGGCAGTGCTTACACTGAGAGAATCCAGGATCTACGATGACCATAATGACCAACAAGACTGGAGAGGTAGCCAAGGGGGCTGGCCCACAAAGAGCTGTGGGGATGATTAAAAATGCAAGGTATCCTGAGGGGCATAATCAGTGGGCAACAATGGTGCTTTTTCCCACTTAGTTTGATATTAGGTAAGAATGAACAGGAGACCTAGGGTGGTTTCCCTGACAGAAAACCATGATCCTCTGCTCAGTTCTCAGATGGGCTAATTTACAAATCTTATCCCACTGCCTGATCAGATGGCTGGGTCCATACAAAAACATCTTGAAACATCTTGAAGAGTGCATAGAATGATTCTCAAAGGGACTTTAGTATGAATCCTATACAACAAACCTGTGTATATTTGGGTAGATACACAGTGCAAGAGGCATAAGTAGATATTTTGATTATTATTAGACACAATGTTGGAGATATCACAGATAGACAAGGACTAAAATGTCATAATGGCCCCTTATTAGAGTCAGGGTAGCTTCAGGAGCCAGGTAATACATTCTGGCCAAGTTCAAGTTCACAGTGGGCCAACTGTGCCCATGGGTCCACCAAGAGATAATTTACCTTGTTCCCCAGGGTATCATTAGAATGTATATATAAGTTAGTTAGAATAACTCCTACCTTGTGCCCCTGGGTTGTGTGATAAGACCTATCACAGTGGGAAAGACCAAATGGAAACTTCTGAAACTACCCTCCATCTGATCAAAATGGAAAATCAAAAACATGATGTCATCCCAGTGGGATACTAAAAATTAGTGCCACCATTAAAAAGCTAAAAGATTCAGGGAAAAAAGTTCCTATGTCTCCATTTAATTTACAAGCCGTCACTTCTTTCAAAATAAGTAATTTAGACTTTTCAGATTCACACAGACTTACTTTTCTATTTTATATACCAGAAAAAGAGGTGTTTATATTTAAAATAAGTTATTTTTGTTTTCTAATCACTGACTACATCATACTACAGACTCTAACAACAACAACAACACAATTCTTTCATTCTACATATGAAAGGACTGAGATTCAGAGACACTAGGTGACGTACTTATGATGATATAGAAAACTACGTTCAGAGCCAGGCTGTCTAAAAATGAGCTCTCTAAAACTGGTCCATAATGTTTCCCACAAGAACTACGCCCAATATAGTAGAGCTAAAAAAACCTGACAGTCTGTGAATTGGCCTCCATTGAACCATGGCCAAACCAACAAGGTGACACATTTACCTCTGCTAGTTCACTAACTTGGTTAGAAGCATCGATAGCAGTAATAGCATCCTGATTGAAGGATGTCTACAAACGCTGACCTGTTTGAAACTCTTTTAAAACTTAGCAGTGGTCTTATTTAAGAAAAAAACCCAAAAAACTATATAAACTTCAAGATAGTCTGTTCATGTCCTTCCTTAACAATGAGACAATTTAAAAAGCAATTTACATTTCACTACTGAAAGAAATTTAAATGACAAAAAGTTCCATCAAATATACTTTTATCTCACACAATGATTGGAATATTTTATTTCACTTTGTCTATGATGACAACATAATAAATAGGACCATCTCTAAGACATGGAACACATTAACACTAAGCCTTTTTTACTTAATAAAAGAACTATTAAACTTAAATATGCACAAAAATTCAAAAGCTTAAAATAAAACAAACATTTTAGTAATTTAAATACTCAGCTTTCTGAAATTTTACACAGACCTGAACTTTTCAGTGTATTTCCATTCACACTATTCTGCATCAAAAAAGTTTTGTTTTGATGCATTAAAGAAGGCTCATTTAATTGTAATTTCTAATACTTTCCAAAAATATATTGTAACCTAATTAATAATTGTAAAATTCGTCTATATTCTGGAGACCAAAGTCATAGAACATTAAACATTTACGATATTTCCTTAAATTTCTGTTTTAAAGGAATAATTTAAAATATGAATAAACTTTATACACGTTAGTGATGATAAATATGCTTTCAGCATTAAATTCTGGAAATTACAACGTTTTAAAGGACACATACAAACATGATTGTTTTCAGAGGGAAGTAAGTGGCACAGTAAAGGTTTTGAAAACAGAAATGAATAAATGAACAGGGATTGTGTAAATTTGAGAGATGAGTTTAGAAAATTGAAGGGCTATCAGTGGAGATGAAAAGGTTAGACTTGTTTCCTACAGACCCATGTGGATGAATTAGAAGAGATATTATAGGAAGATGGATTTCATCTCAATTATGAAGAACAATTAGTTACTGGAAGATAGAAAACACTATCTCGAAAAATGGTGCATTTCCGGTTATTAAAGGCATCAGGGGTTGGGCACATTATATCCTGGGCAGAATCCAGCCCACTGACTGTTTTTATAACACAGGTTTATTGAAACCCAGCCGCTCTCATTTGCTTCCACATTGGCTATGGCTGCCTTAGCAGTATGGCAGCAGAGTTGCGTAAATGCAACAGGGACCAGAGAGCTCACAAATCCTGAAATATTAACTATCTGACTCTTCACAGAAAATGTTTACGGACCCTTATGGAGAAGACATTAGGAATTCAAGTACTGTGTGGTTGTCTGATAAGATGCCCAATAATGGTTGCTTTGGTGTTTAGGAAAGAGCTTGGCATATCATGTGTCGAGGAGTGCGTTGTGTAGGCTCTTTACTGTACAAGGCAGCACAGCTGAATTGGTAAGGGCCAAAAGTCATACTACACTGTTTGCAAAGATGTGTGCCAAGCTGTGGTACTCTGTCTGCCAGAAAAGAAGACATACTTATCAGATTTGCACAAAGGCACTCAATGGACTTGCAGAAGCTGTACATATTATAATCATGGTGTGCAAAAATACCATCCCTTCCAATCTAGACAATCTAAAATTGCATAACAGTGAACTCAGCTTCTTCTCCAAACCAGTGTTTCTTTATTTATATAACATGGAAATAAAAATAAATGTTCCCTGAAAAGAGTCTTCGTGTTTTAGAAATGCTACAAACTCTAGCCTCTCTTTTAAAAAGATTCATGCAAATAACTGACCAAAGAGAAAAATAAAATCTCTGAGAAGTAATGTCAGTTAAAAACAAACTAAAAGAGCCTTATTTAACTTTGGTATACAAAACATTTTCCAAAGTTATTTGACTATGAAACCCTTTTTTATGGAACTATGGTTAATATCTCAAATAACTAATGTTTTAAAGAATGATGTTCTAGTCAGCCATATTTAGTGCTTTAGGCTTGTAAACTCTATGAACAGACTTTTTCTTATCTCTTACAGATTTTAGCACATTGCTAAGCACATATGATAATTATCTAAAAAGTTATGGAATTGCTTTAATTCTAGGAGATGTAACTAAACAATATGGTGAATGAATTGTTACTTTCACTAATTAAAGCAGGCATTAATTACTTATGTTACAGGTGAACACAAAGTTATCATCAGCTTTCCATTGAATCCTTTAACTATGAAATAGCATACAGCAAAATAATCTTTAAAAAATATATTTCACGTAACGTTTCCTCAGCTCTGTGGTATATATTTAAGCATATAAAAATATTCAAGATGCACTAGATGCTATTTTAAGGTTAACGAATTAATAAGTTACCTAACAAATTGATAAAATATATATATCAGAATATAGGTTTAGCAAATTCAAAGTCAGCAAAAGTAAATTACCTGAAGAAGGTGACAAAAAACTGCACAAGATCCATGATTGTATTATGTTGTGAGAACGCAATCTGAAAAATCAAAATAAAAGGAAGTTTGAAACTTAACTGAATCTATGTTCTTCTCCAATACCTGTGGTAATGTTTCATGGCATTTGTAAACACAATTTTTTTTTTAAGATTAATTTTATTGATTTTTGACAGAGAGAAACAGAGACAGAGAGAGACAGAGAGAAGGGGGAGGGCCCAGAGCAGTCTCCATAGTTGACATTAGTTTTCCATATAGTTCATTCCACAGGCGGCACAGGGCTGCGCAGGGCAGGAACTGGGCCGGGAGCCTCCCACATAGGTCCCGGCAAGAACTGAACTGGGGGCACACCCCAGTTCAGCATGTGGGTCCGCATGGACCGGGGCCAGGATTCGATCCTCAGTCGCTGGGGCTTCAAAGCAAGCGCTCAACACACTGAGCCATCCCAGCTTTCCCAACACGATATTTTTAAATCAAGACGTTTGGATCACCATATTATAAACTACAAATGCTGGAATCAAAATTTTATCTAGAATACCTAATATATTCAACTACTAATAACAACTTTTGCATAAGCTATAAAATTCAATGATTTAAGAAAAAAATGAATACAAAACTACTTCAAGAGTGTATGTTAAGAGTTTCATGTAACATACTGACATATTAAATGTGCCTAACTAAATTATGCAAATGTGTTTCTTTATCTAATAATGATCACAGTTTCTATTAATACAATGGATGACTGCTTATAATGCAAAATACAAATTTCAACTCCATTAAGGAAACTGAAGGGATTTCTATATTCTTGTCTAGGAAAATGGAATACATACGAGGTCTGACAAGCTCGTGAACTCACCCTAGAAAAAGTGCTACATACCTCATAGCTGAATCTCCCTATGGTCACCTTTGAAGTACTCCCCTTGGGAAGCTACGCACTGATACCAGGACCTAGTCCACCTTTCAAAGAAACTTGGGAACCCTTTTTCTGGAATGGCCATCAGAGCTGTTGTCATATTAGCCTTGATGTCCTGAATGTCATCAAAATGTCTTCCTTTCAATCTTTCCTTTATCTTTGGGTAAAGAAAAAGTTATTGGAGGCCAGATCAGGTAAGTAGGAAGGGTGGTCCAATACAGTTATTTGTTGACTAGCCAAAAACTCCCTCAGAGACATTGCTGTGTGAGCTGGTGCATTGTTGTGATGCAAGAGCCATGAGTTGCTGGCAAAAAGTTCAGGTTGTTTTTGTCTAACTTTTTCACTCAGCCTTTTCAGCACTTCTAAATAGTCGATTTGGTTGACTGTCCCACTGGTACAAATTCAGAATGAACAATTCCTCTGAGACCAAAAAAGGTTAGCAACATCATTTTGACGCTTGATTTGGACTGACGAAACTTTTTCTGGTCATGGAGAATTGGCTGACTTCCATTGTACACGTGGATGCTTTGTTTCAGGGTCATATTGGTATACCCAGGTTTCATCACCAGTAATAACACAGTCCAAAATATCACCTTGTCTCTCCATAAGGTCTTGGCAAACTTAAATTCTCTTTTCCTTTTGTTCATCACTGAGTCCTTCGGGACCATTTTTGCACACACCTTTCTCAAGCCAAGATTTTCAATGAAGATTTTACTATTTCTCTGTCAATGTTTACTTGGTCTGCTATGCTTCTCACAGTCAGGTGATAATTTTGACTCTCAATTCAAAGAATTTTTGCAATGTTTTTGTCAGTTCTGCTCATTACTGGCCACCCTGCTCTCTCTCCATCAGTGACACTTTCTTTCCCCTCCGAAAAATGTTTAATCCATTTGTACACTGCTGGTATCTTCATGGCATTATCCCCATAAACTTGCACTAACATGTCCCTGATTTCACTTCCACTCTTGCCAAGTTGAACAAGAAATTTGTTTGTTCCTTGCTCTAATTCAAGCTCCGACATTCTCACAATGGCACACAAAAACACACAACAATAATGAACGCCACTCAGTAAGACACTGCCACGGGTTGACATGAACACAGCTATGAGACACCAATATTGCAAAGTTATGAAACCTTACCATGTTGCTTGTAAAATACTGCCAATGTAAGCACACATGGTAAGTTCACGAACTAATTGTCAGACCTAGCACATGTAAATACTTTGTTATATACCACTTAAAGAATAAAATATATCACCTCATTTTATAATTTCATGTTAATAATAAATGAATTTTGAGAGGTGAAAATAGCCAACTAGCTAAAGTTTTTCTCCATTTTTGTTAACATTATAGACAATATACTGTAACACATTTCTTGAGGAAGTGTTATGTAGTGTATTAGTCAATAGTGCACCATCTGAATAAAGAATGTCTGCTTTTCAAATCCAAGTTTTATATTAGGTGTAAATATTTTCAAAAACTATGCTACCTATTTGTTTCTTAGTTGTCCCATATGTGAATGTAATAATAAAAGTGCCTACCTCATAAATGAAAGTTTAACTGAATAGAAATAAATTTCTTGCCATGTCTGGCATATAGTAGGGATAACATGACAAATATTGTTATACTTTTACAACATGTATAAAAGAGAAGGTCAACATAAGTGACTTTTCCCAGATAGTTGATGTAAAATAGTTAAGGTATTGAAATTTCTTTTTCCTTTAATAGCCTTTTATGAAAATCTTTCAGAAACATGGAATAGAATTTCCACTTCCAGTAAAAATAAACTAACAGTAATAAGATTTCTCTCTTGCCTAAAACAACTAGAAAACTATATAAGAAATATTGAAAATATTTTCAGACATTGGACAAAAGGCAGATGAGGACAGAATCCATAAGTTAAGAAAAACAAATGAGATAAGCTTTCATTGTATGGTAATAACACTAAGGAATTTAAATGGCACTCTAGAAAAAGAGTATCAGTATTTCTTATGTAAAATAAGGAGCAACAGTTCTCTGAAAAAAATAGTTCCTATTTTAGCTTATAAACCAAAGCTTAAATAGAGCAACATTTATTTCCAAAAAGCTTCTTAGCAGTTGAAGAATTACATATCACTTATACATAAACTGAGGAAAGATCATTGCTGTAGGAGATTGGTTTTAAGTGAAAATGTCTTTAAAGACTTCAAAAAAACATTTCTGAAAATGGAAAAGATACAAGTAAATTTTCTCCCCAGATTACTGTCCATGGGAGTGTGTTAGAAACAGAGCTTAACAAACAACATAGTCAACGAACCTAAATCCATGAAAAGAGAATTCTGGATGCAGCAATTGAAAACTAATGGGATAATTATTTTGGAATCATAATAAATAAAACTGGTTTGGTTATAATAAATTTAAATAGGAGGTAATCTTAGACAGCATTGCAAAATATATATGTAAATGAAAAGGAGGATAAAGGAACTACAATAAAGGCTTGAATATATTACCAAATGTATGAAAAATAGAAAAGAGGATATACAATAAAAATACATAGAACAAAAATAAAGGAATAAGATAGAGAATATAAGCAATTGCACTAAATATGAGCAGACTGACTAAATCCTCATTGAAAGGCAGAGATTTCCACAGTATATTAAAAAGCATAATTCAACTTTATGTTTTTACAAAAAAAAAGCTGTGAAAAAATATAATAGGCACATACAAACAACAGAAAAGACATAAAGGATAATACTAATAAATACTGATAAAGTGAAATTCAAAGTCAAAACCTGGTCAAATAAAATGTATAAGGCACTAGAACAATAACAAACCTGTATGTAATAAAGCCACAGGCCAAACAAGTAAAACCATAAAATCTGGACAAAGAGATTTGATAGTAACATAATTATGAAATATAATCATAATATGATATCTCTTTCAGAACTTATCAAGCAGACAAAAGTTAATTTATTCAGTCATTTAAGTCATGAAAATGTTACCAAAGAAATACTCGTTAAGCAAGCTCTGTTATAAGGGCTGATGACACCCTTGTAAATAAGACAATGTCCCTAGTCTCTTGGAGTTCGCATTCCAGTAACAGGAGAAAGTAAATAATTAGGTAAACTCATAAGCGGATATAATAATTTCCAACAGTGATAAGTGTTGGGGGTGGGGGGACCAAGGTGATGTGATGAAGTATTATAAAAGGGTATGTGGCTAAATTAGACCAGGGAGTTAGAGACGGCCTCACTGAGGTCATGATATATGAGCTGGTATCCAAATAGCAAGAAGGGTAAAACCAGGTAAAGATCTGTTAGTAGGAGTTTCCAGGCTTGAACAGTACGCTTGAGGTACACAAGTCTGAGAAATCAGGAAGTCACAAGAGCTGGAGTATTGTGAGCTAGGGACAGAGTAGTTAGAAATAAGTTACTTCAGGGTGACAAGCAGGGGTTATCTACCTGGGTCCTTGGCCATGATAAAAAGTTCCAAACATATTATAAATTCAATAGGAAGAGTTTGAACCATGGAGTGACATGATCTAACTCTCAAGGATGTCATTTTGACTGCTGTGCGAGGAAGAGATGATGGAGGGGTAAAAAGGAGCATATTGAATTTTTCTAGTTATAAGGTGATAGGAGCTTGCACAATAGTAGCCATGGAGACAAAACTAAGTAGAAAGGCACATAATTTAGAGTGAGAAGTGAGAATATTTGGTGAACTGGATTTGACTCATTTAAAACTTCTAAGAGGAAGTTCAAGGCCACCTCATCATTAAAGCAAAAATAAAATTAAAAAAAAAAGTGGTCAGTTAAATAGGAAAAAAACAGGAGAGTGACATGTCAAGAATGTCAAGAAAAAGGAATGTTGCAAAAAGTAAGCAGTAGTTGGTTTTCTTGGTTGAGTCACATAAAATAAGAATATGACTATCAGATTTGGCAATATCAACTACACGGGTAATGCACTTTCAATGAAATGGTAATAATATTAATCTAAACAGAGTAATACAAAAAGAATATGAAATGTGAGGAAGTAGAAATAGCAACTACAGACAAAATTTTCAAAAAGGTCTGTTAAAAAGCAAAGCAGAAATAATCAGGAGTATCTAGGATATAGAACAATGTCTGTTAATGTCTGTTGTGCAGAGAAACTACTGAAAAATACTTATATGGAAGTGATATTTTGAACTATATTATCAGATTGGATCAAAATTAAAACTATAATTTCAGATATGACCAATCTTAACTACTTGTAAATTAAGAAATATATGGGTCAGAGTTCCACGTGAGCAGTAGCAATTATAGCATAGGTTCTAATATCCCTGGGTTTCTACATCTCACACACACATATACACACACACACACCAACTAAATTGCAAAAATCAAAACAAAAAACAAAAAAACATGGAAAACAGTTATATGATTTTTTTAAAGATAGAATACAATCTGTTTCTATATAAAAACATAAGGAATAAACATATTAACCAATTCTATATAAATATTAAATAAATTACACTGATGATAAATCCTTGAGTATTATCTATGAAAACTTAATTTAAATGTTTTTAGAGAAAATAAATGCCTCAGTGAAGGCATTTATTACTTTCCTCCTGGTTTAATACAACAATTTAACTGGTCACCCCGCCTTCAATTTCGTAACTTTCTCATCATTCTTCACCCAGCTGAACAAATGCTCCTTTTAAACATGAAAGAGCTGGGGAAGGCGGGATGGCTCAGTGGGTTGAGCGCTCACTTTGCAGCACCGGGGACCCAGGATGGAATCCTGGCCCCGGCCCGTGCGGACCCATATGCTGAACTGGGGAGCTCCCCTAGTTCAGTTCTCTCTCTGTCTCTGTATCTCTCTGTCTCTGTATCTCTCTCTGTATCTCTCTCTCTCTCTCTCTCTCTGTCAAAAAACAAAAAACATGAAAGAGGATACTGTAATTCCTCCCCTCTTCATAGTCCTTTATTCCCCTGCTTATACTTCCTCAGTTTTTCCATCACTTGTAGCTTCAATTCCAACTTCCTTGACATAGGGCATATTATGATCTTCAAGCATCTTTCCCTATGCATTTCACTGACACTGCAGTCCAATCAGACAACAAACATTTGCAGCAACATGGGTGGAACTTGAGATCATCATGCTAAGCAAAATAAGCCAGACAGAAAAAGCAAAGAACCATATGACTTATATGATGATGGAAAGGAGGTTGACTTTGGGTGGGGAATACATATTGTAACACACAGAAAAAGTAATGTAGAACTGTACACCTCGAACCTACGTAACTTTTAATAACCAATTTCACCATAATAAGTCTAACAACAACAACAACAAAAATTGATAAAAGATAAAACAGTACGAGCAGCTTCCAATATTTGCCATGCATTATCAACCTCTGTACCTTGTTTGGCACAAACTGTCCCCTACTGCCCTAATATCTTCTTCTCTTAGTTAACTCCTATTCAAACAACTCATTGCCTGGCAGTGCTAGATCCTGTCTGTTCGGTGGCCCTCAATTGTACTACTGTTGTCTCTATCATACACTTATACTACAGTTCTGTTTATAAAGTGTTTACTATTGCCCAAGCACTGTGCTAAGCTCTTTTCATGTACCAATTTACTTAAGTCATCAGAATAACCCCATAAAATAGGTAATGTCGTTAACAGCATTGTACAGATAGGAAAATAAAGGTTATAGATTATCCTGGCAATAGGCAGTAGTTTTAAAATGGAAATCAACATGTTATAATTCTAGTTTTTACGCTCTACATTTTCTTAACACCTGTGTACTGTGTGTCACAGTGCACTGTGATAATTAGCTTACATTTGTTTTCTCGCCTATTGCCTTCAAGATATCTCGTCAGGCATTACAATGTTCGGTTATGCATTCCTAGCAACTAGCAAAGAACCTCGCATTTTGACTTAGCACCTGCTTAGTGAATGACACGCGGAAAGTTCTAGAAATAGAAGTCTCAATGTTCTAAATAAAAAGTCTTAAAACAGTTTCATTTAACTAAAGGTCAAGCTGTTCAAGAAAAATAGAATTACTTTTACATCAAGATTCTATGAGTTAAAATACGTAGAACTTCATATCTATTTGTCCAGGGAGTATATTATTTAAAGTAAAAGGATTTTTTTCTCAAAAATATTTTTTTGAAGTTAAAGAAAATTTTTTTCAAAAACATTAATTATAAAAAATGAAATAGAACCTTTAAAATAACATAAAATTTGCATTTCTAAAGCTACCTGCTCTTAATTGTATTATCATATTATGAGGTTTCTTGAAGAGCCTCAGGTTTTAATTCATTAACCAGTGATATATAACAGCAAGAGTAATAACTAATATAGAAATCTATAATGCAATTCATGCTTGTACCACTATTTTTTTAGAAACTGATTTTTTTTCACAGCCTAGATTTTCCTCAATGATTTAAGTGGCCAAAAGCAAACTTCCTTTTATAGAGTGAGAGTCACTAAACCAACTTCATCATCCATTCTATCTCTAAAAGTCAGAAATCAGGTTTATGACTAAAACCTCAAAGAAATATAGCCAACAATCATAGCAAAGCATGATGTACTATTCAAATGTGAATTTTCACACATACTTGTATGTATTCCTATTGAATAAGTAATAAAACCATCTGCATTCAAAAATATATTAATAGTTGTTAAGGAAACTAAAATAAATTTTCAAAGATATATCTTTCAAAGATATATTATAATATAATGTTGGGTACTTTGAGAGTTAATTCACTATTCTCTTCTCTCCATTAAACCTAGACTTAATGAAAAAGAATGCAGGGAGGGAACTGCTTTCCAGAAGAAAGAGCTTATAAAGATGATTTAGTAGGTCCCCACAATTGCTCTGATGTTTTTGTTCCTGTGTGGATAGATTTCCATTTTTAAACTAAATCAAAAACAATGGCATTGCAGAAGTTAAGTGTCATTATAATAAAAAATGATACAATTTAAAAACCCAAGTTGGGTCATGACTGCAATAAAAAAATCATGAAAACATGGCTATTTGATGATGTAGTTGAAAACAGTTAAAACTTATGTGATGTCAGATAATATTACAGGAGTCTACAGTTTTATAAACCCTTTCAACTCTGCTTTTTAGCAGGTTCTTTATTGGGAAGAAAAAAATAGGCAAAGGAAATAAAAAATTAAATATAATATTAAGTTGAATACAATGAATGAAATAAATCAGATGGGCTGAGCAGCGGTCAGTTTTAGATATTGTATTAATAGCACAGTTATAAAGCAAGTAGCACTTTGAGAAACTTTTTTAGATGACTTTTCATTCATTCATGGATACTTACAGGTTTTTTGTTGATATTTTTGTCAATTACATTGTTAGGATGCTATAATGGTGACAGATCCACAAAGTCTAACTAATGTAACATAATAATATAAATCATCTAAATATTAGTAATGCAATTCTGGTGTTCCATGAGTAGAATATTGCCTCTGATTCATCGTGAAGTTCTGTATAATCAATTTCTTTCAATGCTAGTTTCTCTATTGGGAATTTTTCAAGGTTAATAATGTTGCCATTCTTTATGGGGAGAAGTTTAATAGTAGCTAAATGTCTGCACAAGTATCCACAATGAAAAGTACCTCTAGTAAACCTGGAATTATCTATGAAAAACTGCAATATTTCTCACATTAGAAAAAAAAGAGTTCAATCTAGGATCTCACACTTCAAACCAGTAAACCAGGAAGTTTTCCAACTTTCTCACTGTTTTCTCTTTAGTAAAGGTCTTGCCAAAGCACGAAATTATACTTAAAGACAACATCAGTGATAAATAAGAGAAAACCATAGTATGAACGTAAGCTAATATTAACTTTTACCATGCATAGATTGAGGTGCTTTCACTAGTACTACAGGTTGTAAGCATAAGAAGTTAAAGTTTGGGGGTTAAGAGAACGTTTGGAAAAATGAGAAAAAACAAGAAGAAATCATCAATTATGCAAATGCAAATAGAAGATGAAAATCAGATTTACAGAAGATTAGTTTACGGGATCTATCTCCAATATATTTTCTACATGTTCATTAACATATGAACAAAACCTAAAATTATGCATATGAGTATTTATTAGTTTTATCTTGATTTGCTATGAATAATTCATAGGTACTTTAATTATATTTTGGTTTCAATGGGTTTTACTTTAAAGATTTCTATTGACTTAAATTGTTTGCTACATTCTTATACTTAACCTCCTAGGAAATGACTGAAATAAAATATAGCAGGCATCCATATTTGAGATTGGCTCTTTAGAGATTATGATAAAATATGAATGTATAGCTTTGTATTATTAATTCTTTAAATGAGTACTAAATATTTTTTAAAGTTATTGAGGTAAGAGGATTAATTTATAATTTTCATTTATAACACTTTAATTTTGCATTTCAAGCAAATATACCACATGGTAAATCTGAGAAGGCTGAAATAAAAGATTTTCCCTCTTGAAATATTTTACCATTTCTTATATATTGTAGAGACATAAGTACTCACATATTTCATACTTAGAAGGATAATAACATTTGAAATACACTTGTAAGTACAGGCCAGTAATACCATCGTTGAGGTATGATTTAAACATAATAAAACTTCATTTTAAATACATTTTTAGTGAATTTGGTTAATTTTTATAAAGCCATGTAACTGCAATCACAATCAAGATACAGAACACTTTCATCAATCTGTCATTTGCCTCTGCAGTTGAATCCCTATCAAGACCTTAAATTTTGTATCTACTTTCTGTAACTATAGTTTTATTTTTCTACAATTTCATATCAATGAAATCATAGGGTATGTAATATTTCATGTTTGATTTCTTTCATTTAGCAGAGTATTTTTAAGAGCTGTCTATGTCATTGCTTATATAAATATTTTATCTCATTTTATTGTTTAGTAATATCACATAGAATAGATATATCACAATTTGTTTATCCACTCACCAGTTAATATACTTATGGACTGTGTCCAGTTTGGGGCTTTATGAGTAATGGTATTATAAATATCTGTGATTAAGACTTTCTGTGTGGCCTATTTTTATTTCTCTTATGTAAACATCTAGGAGCAGGGCTGGTGGTCATATGGTAAATGTGGGGTAAACTTTATAAAATAAGCAATACTGTTTTCAAAGTACCTGGGCCATTTAATATCATCACCAATAACGTATTTGAATTCCAATTACTCCAAATTCTTACTGGTACTTAGCATTTTCACTCTTTTTAACATTAGCCATTGTAGTGGGTGTGTTATGTAGTCATATCTCACATGGTTTTAATTTACACTTCCCTGATGACTAGAGATGTTAAGCATTTTCATACATATACCACAGGTAATATTTATTGCTACACTATTTTTTAAAAACTTCAAATTTCTAACAATATACAATAGAAGTATGCCCTGATTAAAAATTATTTTAACATTGAAAATAATTAAGATTGCAGAAACAAATTTCTTGTTTGCTCTATGTTATATAAAAATCATAGTTTACAAAATCAAATTATATTATGATGGCAAATATTTATGCAGTTATATGAGTATTTAACAAGAATGCATTGAAAATATTTAAAGAGTATTATTAGATTTAAAGGAGAAATTAATGACTTTTTAAAAATTACTATCATAAAGAATTGAGAAAACCAGTATTTAGATTTATTTTACAAATGGAAAGGTTTGAATAGCTTCTTTGTAAGTCATTTTATTTTACATTTCAGCCATCGTAACAAATTCAAACAATTTTTTAACTTATAACAAATAGCATCTGTAGTAATATTTTTTAAAAGAGTTAACAAACTATTATTTTTAAGGGCTTATAAATATTCTGTAAATATTTTCAGTTTTGTGAGCAATATGGTCTCTTTTTTTACTACTCAACTCTGACACTATATTGTGAACTTCATATATCTTTCTCCTCTGAATCTCTAGAACATTTGTACCCATCATAACCAATTTTCATTTGTAGCTATCATAAAATCTTTCTTAAATATCATGTAATATATTCCTCATATTTATACTTTCTAACATTGTTATATCAAAGC
>PVKE010024283.1:0-23796 GCA_004027555.1 Craseonycteris thonglongyai | reverse complement strand
TAGCTCAAAATACTAATATATGATTCTAGCTATTAGATATTCTTTAGGCTTTTCTATTAATTTTTCATCTATTATGAGGATTTATGCTCTAAATATTTATATGAATAAAGTGATAATATAAATAATGTGATATTCAGATCAAATAGAGAGATAAGTGCTAGTTATTCATTTAATTAACATGTTTCTTGATTTCTCTGTGATAGTAAGTAGTTTAAAAATAATATTCCCAGTACTTTGAATTATATAAAGCAAAACACCATTTCAGCACCCAAAAGTTTTAAAATTCTATGTAGTATACGTTATAATGATCTTGAATATATATTTTAAGTTATTTTTTCTTTCAATGTTTTTCTTACTATAAATGAATATATTGTTGGCTTTGATGACTAATTTTTACTCTTTACTTAGGGTTGGTTATTCTTATTTAACTTTTTTTTCTTAAGATTTCTTTTTCTTTATTATTATTATTATTTATTTATTTATTTTTGACAAAGAGACAGAGAGCGATAGAGAGAAGGGGGGGTGCCCAGAGCCTCCATAATTGTATGTCATTAGTTTTTGACATAGTTTCTCTCTACAGGTGGGCACGGGGCTGTGCAGGGCAGGAAACAGGTCAGGGGCCTTCCACATGGGAAGCTTGCCCCAGCAAGAACTGAACTGGGACCCCAGTTCAGCATATGAGTTCACATGGGCCAGGGTTGGGATTTGATCCCTGGACCCAGGGGCTGCAAAGCAAGCACTCAACCTGCTGAGCCATCCTGGCTTCCCCTTATTTAACCATATGATGCATTGTTGGCTAAAGTTGTATAGGTTAGGCAAAGGTCTTCTAAGATTTAAATTCTAAAAAAAAAATTAGAAAAAAAGGAATAAAAAGCATGCCTTCTTATTAATACTTAATGGCTTAAATAACTGCAAATTTGTTTATGTATGTAACTCTTTCCATTTGAAATACTTTTAGTGGTGGAAATTTTATTTTACTTTTATTTTTTTAATTGCTTTCTGTGTCCGGGGGAGGTTATAAAGCACTTAATATTTCTTCCATAGAGGTCATTGTGGAGAACCTCAGGAGGTAAGAAAAGATATTCACGTATTTCCTATATTAACACACTTCAGAAACCTCCTACTGGAGTAACCCAGTTAAACATGTTAAATTTCATCCTCAGATGGTTTTAACAGGAAACGGTTTCATCTCTACATAGAGTTACCAGAGCTATATCTGTAATTTAAAGATAAATCTACAAGGATAATCTTATGTTTCTATACATGGCCATCTGAGTGTTTAATGTCAGTATCTTCCTAAATGAAGTAAGCATTATTGAAAATATATTTTAGCACAGTGAATTTTGGATATATTAAGCAACTCTAAATATCAGGTACTTTGTTGAAACAAGTAACTACACAGCTGCACATTTGGAAATGTTTCAATATAAATATTTTTTATTTGCAATTACTGCTATTACAATTATTCTGGCGTAAAAAATCTTCGTCCATATCTATCTTTCTATCATCTATCTATGGTTCTTTTGTTGTTGTTGTTGTTGTTGTTAAACACTTGTTTTCTTGTATTGCTTTGTTCTGTTTTATTGTGTTCCCAAATTCTATTTCTGGGCACTGAGTTTGTATTTAGTCTGTCTCTAATTTTTATTGATACCGTCAGCATCCATGTGGATTAAATTTTCTTTCCTTTTCAAATATGAAAAACTCATTTATAATAACTTGGTTCTACTTTGAAGGAAATTATGTTTTAATAAAGGAGGAAGACAGCAATAATTGCAGTGCAGTGTGATAAGACTAAAACCAAAGAAACTAAATGTAGCAGTAAGTTACAGAAGAACAAAATGAAGTGTGAATTACAGAAGTTCTAAATTATAGTAGTAGTGATAGGGAATAATAATACTTTCTAAATAATAAAAACATGAAAATTTAATAAATTACAGGAATGAGTTCTTAAAAGCAGAAGAGAATCCTTTCCTACATGGACACTAAAGGAAAAGACAGTAATTTGTATCTTAAGTTGTATGAACAGATTTATCTGTTAAGAGTTATACATTCCAAAGGTAAGAGGTATAAGAATATCATGGTCTTCTGTAATACAATGACAAACAATAAAAATCATGCAGTTTTTAAAAACTGATATTTTTATACATTATCTTTTTTAGAGGTCCCCAAGATCAATACCAAAATGCTTTTATAAGCATTTTGTTTTTGTCAGGCAATATCTTTTGATTTTCTTCAACTATACTGGAGTAGATAGTTTTTAATTTAAAAACGAAAATAACAACAAGGGATGTCAGTTGTGTTAATTAGATTCAAATCTTATTTTTAAGTCTGCCCCATTTATCCTGGGATTCTGAACTTTTAATATAATTCAGTGAAAATACTTGTATAGTTACTATGGTGGAATCTGGAATTTAGGAGCCAGGAACTTTTATAATCTCAAGTTGATTAATTTGAAAATTGGTACATTTAAGAAAGACTAAATCTCATACTTTCTAGAACATAAGCAGACTAAAATATATGCAAACTACAGTAGTAAAAGAAGACAGTTAATATTACAAAGGTAAATAATGAGAATATAAATTAAATATCAAACATAAAGAATTACTTGATTTTTTTTTTCCAGTTTGACTTTTCTCACTTCATAGGATGATCTCCAGGTACATCCATGTTGTCACAAGAACCATGTGACTTCACTTATAGGTGGAACATATAACTGAAAGTAACAAAGAAACAAAAACTTGTGGACACAATCAGCAGGTTAGTGGTTACCTGAGAAGGGTGAAGGAATAGGGTAGGGACATCAAATATATGGTGATAAGAAGATAACTGACTCTGCGTGGTGAGCACATAATGCAACACATAGATGATATAATGTAGAATTGTACACCTAGAAACTATGTAATTTTTACCTACCAATGTCACCCCTTCAAATTTAACAATTAATTTAAAAAAAACATAAAAGAATAAAAAATAGATACTTGAAAAATTATGTTTCTAAGTTATATATTACACATATTATGATTATATATACCACATTTATTAAAGTAATTTGGAAAGCAAAGATAAGAGGAAAACATATAATGAAACATACCCTATGCCATAGTATTTTAATAATCATGAACACATTGAAATATTTTCTACTAGGGCAAACAAAATATACAAATAGGAACAACATAATGATTTATAGTTCAAAATCTGCAGAAACTTAGGTTAAAAAATGAAATTGATTTTTTATTTCATTAGTCATTGTTTTCTTCTAAGTAATATTAACTAGTATTTTTTAATCATATCCTTCCATTCTGTTTCTTACATGTGCTTTCTGCATGTTATGAACTTAAAGTTTGTGTAACCCACAAATTCATATGTTAAAGTTCTAATCCCAATGTGATGGTATTTGGAAGTAGGAAATTTGGGATGTACTTAGGTTTAGATGAATTCCTGAAGGTTGGACCCCATAATGCTATTAGTGTTTTTACAAGTAGAGGAAGAGAGAGCAGCACTCTCTTTGCTGTGTGAAAACACAGCCAGAACAGAATGCAACCTTCTGCAAGCCAGCAAGTGGGTTCTCATCAAGAACTAAATCTGCCAGTACCTTGAGCTGGGTACTCCTGACCAAAACAACAGCAAAACAATGTATAGAACATTTTCATTTTCTCTAACAGTGGTCCCTAAAGCAAGTTGTGTGTACCTTAAGGGCCCTACAGAAGACTACAAGGAATTGTGTTTTAGCCAGAAAAAAAATAAACTTGAATAGTTACATTTCTCTAATACTTCTCTACCAGTGAAAGTGAGGGGAAGAAAATTTTCTCATTATTTCTAGAAAGAAGTAAACACTCAGGTTCTTCATTTGTCCTCGGTTGACACCGAAGGGAGGAGGGCTCCTTGTTATGCTGAGCAGGGGTGAAAGTTTTAGCTCCTTACATGGTCTCCACTGTCATTGTGGTCTTTGTAGCTTTGCTAAGATTGGGCTTTGGTGAAAATCTTGCCTGTCCACTAGACCTCCTCTGATATCACCCTAGCATGGATTAGGAGAAGCATCTCTTTACTGCTTGCTGGGGGTGAAATTTCATGTTCCCTGTGAGGTCTTATTACATTAAGGTCAGAATACATATTCTGGATCCCTACTCAGGCTTTTCTGAGGCTAGGGTGGCAGAGGGTTTGGGCACCTTGTTGCAATATTGAGAGAATGAAATCTTGTCTATCTCAATACCCTTGCTGGTATGGGTGTGTGGTGGGGTTATAGTTATCCCCCACCCCCACCCCCACCCCTCTGGTATTTGGCTGGAATACAGTGGTTGTTATCTTTACTTTGTCTTTCTAGGCAGTTCTTTTTCTGGTGCTTTGGATAAAGAAAGGCTTTTGTTGGAGCGTTTATTATTTACTACTGTTGGAGTTAACAAGCTACCAGGTTCTTCCAAGGCTGGGATATATGAGATAAACAGAAAACCTAAGGAGTTTATAATGGTGTCATTCCTCAGATTCCCATGTCTCTAACTAGACTGATTTATTTCTTCTATTTTTTAGAGTCTTCTTTTTTTTTTTTAGTAATATATATAATGTTACCATATATAGATATAGTTAGTAAGGTAGATAAAAGCCTATACAAAAACACAAAAATAAAAATCCTGTATACTCAATCTTCCCATATTTAAAAAATATTTTTTTTTATTTTTAATTACTATAATTCTTTATTTTTATGTTTTAGTTGCTTAATGTTTCCTACAACTTTTCATACTGATTTTTTTTCAGAAATTAAAAAAAAAACATTTTTTTATGTCTGCAATCATTTTAAACATAATTGTTTTAATCTCTGTGAGATAATTCTATAATTTGGAATTTTGGGCTCTCTAATTCTTCAACCATTCTGTCTTCTTGCATTTTTGAATGATTAAACTGTTGAGTGTTTGCACTTTCTATTTGGAATTTATCTTTTTTATGTCTTTAAATATGGAAAGACTGAGATTTTTGTGTCACAGTATCCACAATGGTACTTCTCCCAGGTACACATATTTGATGACCCAATGTAATGATGTTTTAGACTATATCAGCCTGAGTTTTATTTGAAAGTCCAGAAAGTTATATGCAAACTGCAAATGTAAAGGATGTTTGCTGTCTTTTCATGCGAAGAATATGAAAACATTTTACTCTGGTTCTCAGAACAAGAGAGATAAACCTTTTCTTTTCTTCAATGCTGTAAATTTATTTTCTTAAAACCCATACATTCACTGAGATTGTAGCACTTCAATGTAACTTTTCTATTATACTTACATGCAAGAATGTCATGCTCATTTCTTACTTTGTATGGGACTAGAATGATATCTAATTTCATTGTGGATGATAAATTCAAGAACTTTGATTACACAAATATATCCACCCCAACAAGTCAACATTGTCACTATGACAGTATTTTATTTTTCTTTAGTTCTGCTATTGTATGTCCTTTCCTTGTGTGTGTTTGTGTACATGTGTGTGTATTTGTTTTTTCTTCAATCAGCTGCTATTTTAGAAATACATTTGAAATTATATATAGTTTTTCTTGTTCATTAATTGGGACTATTTCTAGCTGTCTAGTGCCAAATATTAGCATATACAGCATTATCCCATCTCTCTTTCAACTAATATATCTCTTATACATAAAGTTTAATTTATGGACCATATTATCAAAATATGCTTATATCCTGATTCCTCTTGATTACAGAGTTTGCATTAATCAATCATTTTTTTTACTGGACTATAACAGTTTCAACATTTTTCAGTTTTTATGATAAAATATATTTTAATTTATATGTTTTATTAGAATGTGAACTTCTTGTAACAGTTGAGAATGTTAAAAAAAAACACACACAAAAACACTATACATCAATTAGAAGATAGCACAGTTACCATAGTGATATGATTGCTTGTGACTCCCCATTAGAATATAAGTTTTTGAGAACAGATGTTTTATATGGGTCACATTTTGAGTCTAATGGGATGCTTCTCACATAATATTGAATGAAAGATTTTAAGTGAAAATAAACAAACAGGAAAAAAATAGAATTAAAAGAGAAAAGATAAAGAAAGGAGGAGGGAAGGTTCATTTTTTAGTGATATTTTGTATTTAATGTCAGTAACATTGTTGCTTCAATTATTAATTATTTTATATTTATTAGATTTTTGTAGTAAACTCTGAAATTTGAGAACATAGATGTTATTTTTATATTTCTTTTGACACCCCATATATTTCATCACAGCCATGAGCCTAAAGTATGTATTTATTAAAGTATAATTTTATGTTCACTATTAGTTAGCTGCTTAATTAATTTTACTTAATATTAAGCTTGATAATTTCCCACTGAAACTCCTATCTTAACACTATCTCCTCTATATTTTTATATTTAACTAATTATCATAAACTGAGTCTTTGGAATAAATTAAACCACATTAATAAAAATAGTTCTTCATCAAAATTGGGGAAGACAGGATGGCTCAACTTTGTAGCCCCTGGGAACTGAGGATCAAATACCAGTCCCAGCCAATGTGAACCCACATGATGAACTGGGGCATGCCTCCCATGCAGGAGGCCCCCAGCCCAGTTCCCGCCCTGCCCAGCCCAGCCCCCACCCACCTGTGTGGAATGAAACCATATCAAAACTGATGACGTACAACTATGGAGAGTGCTCTGGGCCCGCCCCCTTCTCTCTGTCTCTCACTGTCTCTGCCTCACTCTGTGTCAATAACAATAAAATAAATCTTTAAAATAAATTGGTTAAGATTGAGAATATCAGGATAGCTCCACAGGTTGAGGACTTGCTTTGCAACTGCAAAGTCCAGGGATCTAAACCTGGCCTAAGCAAAACCCTTGTGCTGAACTGTGGCACAACTGGTAACTGTCCTGATGGTGGTGAAGGTTCTCCTCTCATGTGGGAGGCCCCCAATTCTGTATTCACCTTGTGTGGCCCTATATCTACCTGTGTGGAATGAAACTGTCACAACTAATGGTGTGTAACAATGGAAACTGCTCTGAGCCCTCCTCCCTCTTCTCTCTCTTTCTCTGTCTTTCTTTTTATCTCTCACCTTCTCTCAAACAATAATATAAATCTTTAAGAAAAATTGGTCAAGATTGGCAGTTGTCTTCTTAAGCATCTAACATATTTATTAAAAGGCTTGCCATTGTTTTTGTATATGTAAATCTATTTTAAATATTTCCTTTCTATCACCCTCTTTTCAATGAAAACAGGTGGTATTTTTGATCTTGCTATTTTCGGGGTATATCCTATACACTTGATCATTAGCATATTCTGCTTTTCTTATATATATATATATACACACACACATACACACACACACACATATATCTTTTTTTATCTTATGTATTTAAAAGAAAGATGGGTGAGAGAGAGGAGGACTTCGAAATTATTCTATCATATTGGATTCAGTATTATGCCACATTAAATTTATCTTTATGCTATGGACTGAATTATGTCCCCCCAAATTCATATGGTGAAGACTCAGAATGTGACTGTATTTGGAGATAGGTTCTTTAAGTAGATGATTAAGTTAAAGTGAGGCTGTTAAAGTAGGCCCTAATGCAATCTGACTGGTATCCACATAAAAGAGAGAATTTAAATCTCAAAAAGATATTAGGGATGTATGAGCACAAACAAATGATCATGTGAGGACACAGGAAGAAGGTGCTCATCTGCGTGCCAAAGAGAGAGGCCTTAGAAGAAATCAAACCAGAGGACATCCTGATTTTGAACTTTCAACCTTCAGAAATATTGGACAATAAATTTCTATTGTTTAGCCCACATAGTCCATGGTATTTTACTGTGGAAGTCCTAGCAAATTATTATAAAACAGTTAAATCTAATGCAGCCCCACAATATGTACATTTTGAGTTGATCATTTAAGCTGGTCACAGATTTTTGGTAACACATCACAAACATATTTACTTTCAGTACAAACTATGTTTTTTTTGTTTTGTTTTGTTTTTTGTTTTATTTTTGCTTTTATGGCTTTAAGGGGCATGCAGGCATTCTGTTCTGTGTCTGGCATTCATTTTGCCTTAAGCTTGACTTGGCTAATATTTTTTCACCCATATTTTTTTAAATATCAGACCTGTCTTGCCTTGAATTTTTAAACTAAATATGGACCTTTTTTAAATATCTCTAAGAACAAAATTGTGTTCTTTGTATCATTTAACCAAAACATTTGTAATACACATTCCACTGTGTGATTATTTGCTTAGTAAATAAGCAAATCTTTCCCCCAAGACTATAAAGCCCATAGAACATATTAGTGTGCATTATATTCCCTTCTACACTCACCCAGTGATCTTAATAGGTATTCAATAAGTATTTGTTCAATAGATGTTTGAATAAACAGATCATTTTTATGTTATAAACTTTTATTCCAAAAACAGCTAAATCTGTACAGATAAATCTACAAAAAGACTGGATTGTTTATAATGGATCTGAAGATTTCTTGTGTGTTGTTTTTAATTGTCAAAAGAAGATGCTGGGAAAAGCCGGGACGGCTCAGCAGGTTGAGCGCTCGCTTTGAGGCCACGAGGACCGAGGATCGAATCCCGGCTCTGGCCCAGGCAGGACCCACATGCTGAACTGGGGAGTTCCCACAGTTCGGTTCTCTAGCTGTCTCTGTCTCTGTCTCTCTTGCTATCTGTCAAGAGTAAAATAGAAATAAATATGCACTGAAGATAAAATAATTACTCTCTATAAATATAAAAAAGATAAAAAAAAAAAAAGAAGATGCTGAAGGTACAGGCATATAACATACCATAATTTTAGTTTAATTTGTATTAAAAAGAAAGTTTATTGTTAATCTATCAAAACATCATTTGATTCAAAGAGGTTAGAAAAAGTTAAGACTATATTTCTGAGATCATAAGGAAATATCAGGCAAATCATATTACTAATAAAGAAGAGGAATTAAATTATTTTTATCAAGATATTGATACTAATAGTTAAGTAAAATTTAAATGGCTTATTTTTCAACTTACAAATCTGATAAAAATAAGTAAAGGCTTTATTGACTTCTGCATAAAATTTGTGGTGGTTTTAGTCAAACAGTTTCATGGAATAGTTGTTTAAACTGGTAGTCAGGGGAAGCCGGGATGACTCAGTGGGTTACCGGTAAGCGCTCACTTTGCAGCACCGGGGACCAGGGATCGAATCCCAGCCCCAGCCCGTGCGGAACCATATGCTGAACTGGGAGCTCCCCCAGTTCAGTTCTCTCTCTCTCTCTCTCACTCTCTCTCTCTCTCTCTCTCTCTCTGTCAAAAATAAAAATAAATAAATAAATAAAAATATATTAAAACTGGTAGTCAGCAGCACCTGCCTGTAATGTGAATCTTTATTCATGTTCCTTGTTGTCCTGTTTGTGTGAATATACCTTGTTCAATTGTTCATATAATTGGCTGAGGCTAACTTAGTTATAAACTTGATAAAACTGACTTGTTAGTAAAAGCACATAGCTTGTGAGAAACATAGGCCCAAATAAATAATTATGAAAACTAAAATGAATGTTGGATATGCTTTCATACCTTAACTGATCTGTGTTTTAAGAAAATCAATAAATATAAATAATTTACATTTTCTTATCTAAAAAGAATGAAAGAACATTTGGCTAATTAATTTTTAATTGAGATTTTATGTTTTTTTTTCTGTATGTATTGTACTGGTTTTCAAAGCTATATGTTGTGTTCCTTCTTAGATTTCAAACAGTGAAAT
Organism: Craseonycteris thonglongyai; assembly: GCA_004027555.1. Classification (NCBI taxonomy): domain Eukaryota; kingdom Metazoa; phylum Chordata; class Mammalia; order Chiroptera; family Craseonycteridae; genus Craseonycteris; species Craseonycteris thonglongyai. The sequence continues at coordinate 14,065 of PVKE010024283.1, read as the reverse complement.
CTAATTGTCTTTTAAACTGGGTCTGATAAATCACTATTTAAAATATGTCACCTAATGTCATTTTGGTACTAACTAATGGTTTGATTGTAGTCTTTTTAAGGAAAGAGATTACATTTAATTTTGAGAGATTCTGCCAAGGGAATTGTATGTTCTCTGAAATGCTAATTAGATGATATTAAATATTTTATGTATCTTGCCAGATTTATGGCATGGATATATACTGAGTGAATACTAATATATATGTTTGCATATTTTATGTGCTTGTGTTACATATTTTTCTATAGTTGTATTTATCTCTTTTTCTAGAGAAAAAATATATTGCTCAGACTTTTCCGATTATAATTTTGTTACACAAAATATCTGAGTTTTATTAAAGTAGTAAAGTTGGCCCTTGAACAATTTGGGTTTAACTATGCAGGTCCATTTGTATGTGAGTTTTTAAAATCAATACTTGTAGTGTTTTTGACCTGTGTTCGGGAGTCCACAGATGTGAAGGGCCATCTGGAAGCATTGAGCTAAGCCATTTTTCACAGAAGATGTGAGCATCGAAGATTTTGACATGGGCCGGTGTCCTAGAGCCAGTCCCCTGCAGATACTGAGGAACAACTTAAGTTTTGGGAGAGTCAAAAGGTACACATGAATTTTCAATTGTGCAAAGGTTGGCACCCTCAGCCCTGCATTGTTAACGAATCAACTGTAAATGATACCAGGAAATATTTTATTTTAACAGAACCTAGTTTTGCCATAATTAATGTTCATAACAAAATTAAAAATGCAGCACTGATTTTCTTTGTAGAATTTATATCCTTGTTTTCTCTTTCCAGGTGTCAATATTTCTTTTTATATTAACTTACTATTTTCTGATCAGAGTCAATCTCATTTACCTTCACCAAGATCTGTGGACATCTATCATATTTTGCTCTCAACCATTTTGCTCTTATCTCTTTATACACTTACATAAAAATTCTATAGATACATAAAAATTGCAAAAAATATCAATAAAATTATGGTATTTAAAATAATCCTTGCATTTAGCCACCCATCAACGTGTCCATTTAAAAACTATATTTTTATTTCATTAGTCAATATATTTATTGAGTATTATGTACCGAGCATCGTCTTGGTGCTTAGAATTTAACAGAAAGAAAGTAGCCTCAAATCTCTACACTGTGGAAAGCACATACTTTGAATTTTGTCTGTGGAGTACAAACTTCCAATTTTTGCTGCATAACAAAAGTTTCCAAGGTGCCTTTTGTTCCAAAAGTTTTATAAAATTTTCAACCCATCATGAACTTATTCTTCAATTTTAATCTGAATTATTCTTTATTTCAATAACTTCATTTCTGCATTATGATAACTCACTTGTGAGGGAAAAAAATGTAAATTACAGATCTACAGAAGGCACATTGCCAATTAATGTTCTTAAAAGACAATTTATCAAATAGATAATAGGAGACTAAAACATCAAAAATAATACCATTTTTCCTAGTAGAATTATTCATATCATTTTTTTCTTAAAATAATAACATTAAAACTTTATTTTTAAAAAAGAGAAAGTGGTTATTTATCCTAAGTAATTGTTTTTGCAGTGGCATTGAATTAACTCGCTTTTGCTGTAGCTCAGGAAAGTAGTTTGAAAAGCTACTTTTTCAGAAATTTTTACAATAAAGACCAAGAATGAAGATTCCAATAATTGGGATATACCATGGAGACAATAACAGACAATTTCAAAGGCTGTTTCAGACTCAAAACATGTTTTTTAAATAATAATAAACAATAATTTCTAGCTAAATTTCATGTTGGCCTCTCAACTTCCATTCAAATTTCATTAACATAGCAACTATTTTGAAAAAAAAAATGATCTTTGGATCTCTGTCTTATATAAAAGGGTAGATGGGCTTCAGGTGTTTCAAAGACCTAAGAATGAAAATCAAAACAATAAAGGTGATAGAAGTAGATATGATGGGGTGCCCATATGTGTATGGAAAGAATTTTATTTAGCTTTAAGTTTCATCTATTTAAAATTAAACCAATGGGAAAGCTGGGATGGCTCAGCAGGATAAGCGCTCTCTTTGAAGCCCCGGGGACCGAGGATCGAATCCCAGCCCCGGCCCATGCGGACCCACATGCTGAACTGGGGTGTGTCCCCAGTTCAGTTCTTGCCGTGACCTATGTGGGAGGCTCCCGGCCCAGTTCCTGCCCTGTGCAGCCCTGTGCCCGCCTGTGGAGTGAAACTATATGGAAAACTAATGCTGTCAACTATGGAGACTGCTCTGGGCCCTCCCCCTTCTCTCTGTCTCTCTCTGTCTCTGTTTCTCTCTGTCAAAAATCTTAAATAAATCTTAAAAAAAAAAAAAATTTAAACCAAAAATAGAGATGAGAATCACACATATTTATGCTATTTAGTGCAGAGGTGTGTTAATAAAATTTATAAGTGTTTTTTGTTTTTTTTTTTACCTTTTTTACGTAAGCACAAGCTCATAGCTATACATCAAAAATATAAAATACTTTTTTCCTTTAACAATACCATATATACAAAGTACATGATCAATGGGTATTTTTTAGATATTCTTTCTCAACAATACTATTTTGTAGGGAGAGTAAAATATATAGATCATGAAACCTGCTGTGAAGCTTGTGTTGTGCTGAATATATAACAGTATATTTAGTGAACTTCTGCTTCAGAGTCATTAACGGCACCCTAGGGTTTGTAAGATTTAGACCATCTTCTTAAGTCCTTAACTTACTACCAGGCAGTACCTCAGACAATGGGGTGATAAAAATTCCCTTGGTGTGATACTTCAGAGGTCACTGAGAGCTATCATAGTTCAGGAAATCCATTACAAAGTTTCAGATACTTAAAAAGAAAATGATAAGAAAGGAAATGAAAAAAAGCAAACAAAATTTTTGGATATCTTTGGCTGGCTTTATAGAATAAATACAATATAACAACATACTATCATATAGGGTTGAAAATCAGAAGTGATAAATGAAGAAGAAAAAATGAGATGAAACTGAGAATAATGTCCATGAGTAAAATGCATGCCTTTAAGACCAATGAATGTGCTGATTAAACTTGTGATAACAATTTGATCCTAGTATTTTCAAGACAAAGGCAAAAAAGTTAGCATGAGTAGTTCCGTGATTCACCATGTTCATTAGTTTCCTATCGCTGCTGTAACAAATGACTACAAATTTCATGGTTTAATATAATGAATTCTATTGTCTTATAATTATGGGGGTCAGAAGTATGAAATGTGTTCACTAATCTGAAACCAGCGTTGGCAGGACTATACTCCTTTCAGAGGCTCTAAGGAAAAATGTGTTTCCTTGTCATTTGCAGCTCCTAGAGATGAAGACATTGCTCATGGCCCCTTTCCTCATCTTCAAGGCCAACAGAGTAGAGCCTTTAACACCTTTCTGATTTGAACCCAGAATACTTACTGGTTGCACTTGAAGATGCAGTGTTTATCCGAAGATAACCCGCAGAAATTTACCACATGAATAAATATTATTAAATATTGATCATGGGGGAAGCTGGGATGGCTCAGTGGGTTAAGCATTCACTTTGCAGCCCCAGAGCTGAAGGATCAAATCCCAGCCCCAGCCCAGGTGGGCCCATATGCTGAACTGGGGTGTGCCCCCAGTTCAGTTCTTGCCGGGGCCTATGTGGGAGGCTCCCACCCCAGTTCCTGCCCTGCGCAGCCCCACACCCACCTGTGGAATGAAACTATATGGAAAACTAATGCTGTCAACTATGGAGACTGCTCTGGGCCCTCCCCCTTCTTTCTGTCTCTGTCTGTCTGTCTCTCTGTCAAAAAACAAAAAAAATTTTTAAATATTGATCATCATACACATTACTGTTACATTAGGATTTGAGACAAGTTCTATTTAGAAATAACTCCAAGAACAGTTTTTATATATACTTTTTCACGTTGAAAACCAGTCAGATTTGCTTCAGCCTCAAATAATGTGTTTATATAAAACTAAATATACAGGGCAACAAGCTGCACTTTTTTTTTTTTTTCTCTCCTGAATGGGAAGTGGGTTAAATTGCTCTCTGTTTCTTCACATGTATAGCTGTGTTTCTTTCTCCTTTCTTGTGGTCAAATTTCCTTGTCTCCCAAAGGACACATATCACTACATTTAGGGCCCATTAGAATAATGCAGAATAATCTCCTTAAAAAATTCTTAATTACATATTCTACATTCTCTCTCCCATATCAGGTAATATGTGCAGGTTCTAGAAATTAGAATCTAGACACCTTTGAGGGTTATTAATATTGTTCAATCTACCACAATTTCAAAGCAAAATCATTTACTCAATAGAAAAAAAAAAGATTATAGTATGAAAACCAAGGAGACTATTTTCATTCCATGTAAGAAGTACGGAGGGAAGCCGGGATGGCTCAGTGGGTTAAGCGCTCACTTTGCAGCCTTGGGGACCAAAGATCGAATCCTGGCCCCGGCCGGTGCGGACCCATATGCTGAACTGGGAAGTGCCCCCAGTTCCGATCTCACTGGGGTGAGACCCTGGCCCAGTTCCTGCCCTGTGCAGCCCCAAGCCCACCTGTGGAATGAAACTATGTGGAAAAACCAAAGATGTGCAACTATAGAGACTGTTCTGGGCCCTCCCCCTTCTCTCTGTCTCTGTCTCCGTATCTCTCTCTCTCTCTGTCAAAAACAATAAAAAATAAATCTTAAAAAAAAAAAGAAAAAAAAAACGTGATAAAAAATATGATCACTGACTTGGCAATCATTCAAAGAATGAAATTCAAATAACTTTATTGACCTCTTAAAATTCTCTTTGTGGTACAATTACTAGAGAATATAAAAGAACATTATACCGGTAGTTTCTAAGAAGTCATCCTAAAGGTTACACTCTTGATACATAATTCTCTTCTTGTTTGCCTTAATTCAGACATAGATTTTGATGGTATGAATTTTTTAAAACAACAACAACAAAACAAACCCTCAAAACCTTGTCTATTATAACAGAGAGGATCTAATAAGATGTTCTGTCCAAGATTAAGGATACATACTTTTAACCTTGGAATGAATGTTTAGTTAAATCTAATTAATGAATCTTACTTTTTCTGACTATAAATGTAGTTATTCTCACTGAGGTATGTAAAAAGAATATGACTATATATTGCCACATTTTAAAAGCAGACAATCGCAGAGGAATGAACAAAAATTTATCTCATAAGCTAAATTCAATTATAATTTATAAATTATGAATGGAAAGAGAATCGGGGATGCTGGGATAGCTCAGCAGTTTGAGCATTTGCCTTGCAATTGCAACATCTGGGGTTTAATTCCTTGTGCAAACCCCATATGCTAAACTGCAGCACAACTGGTAACCGATAGATGGCCCAGCATCATAGGTTCTCGTCTCCCATGCCAGAGGCCCCGGTTAGGTAGGTTCCTGCCCTGCGTAACCCATATCCATCCCGGAAGAATGAAACTATGTCACAACTAATGTTGTACAGCTATGGAGACTGCTCTGAGCTCTTCAACCTTTTTTCCTCTCTTTTTCTTTCTCACCTTCTTTCAAACAACAAAAAAATTTTTTTTCCTCATGTAAAACTTTGATCGGAATGCTCTGGAAAAATAATAAACATGAAAAATATGTCATATTGGATGTGGTTGTGACAATTGCAGAATTTTCCCAAAAGCTGGAAAAACAGGACATATTTGATTTATTGTTCTGCTTTGACTTTATATAAGCTGTATTCTCCTGTAGTTGATGTGTAAACATACTTTGGGAGCAATACATCCTAAAATTAAGGCCTGTTTTTTGAAGAAACATCTATAATAATAACATAATATGCCCACAATTTTAGATTTGCAGGCACCCAATTGAAATGCATTTTCCATGTAGATATATTACTGTAGAACGTCTTTTTATTCTCATTTCATCACAATGATATTAAAAGCCAAAAATTTAAGTGATACAAGGTCGGTGAGTTTGATTCAAGAAAGATTATGTAGAATATCAGTCACCATAGCTACATTCAAAGAAAAGGTCTTTGTCTTCCCTACAAAGATTGACAAATGAGTTTAAAATTTAAAAACTTCATTCATTAGGTCATGATTTTTCTAATATTCTTTTTAATAAAAGGTGAAAATAAACAATGATCCTCTCATTTCTGTAGTTTATACTCTACTGAGTGACACAGAGGAAATAAAAATAAATGTTACTAAAATAAGATGAAAAAGAGTGAGTCAAGTAATTAGACAAGGTTATAAAGAATATGACTTTGGGGTTGAAATTTTAAACATTATGGAAATTTTATTGAAAAGGTGATTTGAGCAAAAATCATTGCAGTTATGTTGAAATTATCAGCAGAAAGAGTGTCTCAGGAACAGCCAAGGCAAAGAAGGGAGCTCATCTAGTGTTGAGAAATATCAAGAAGGCCAGTGTTGCTGAGGCTGAGTGAGTGAGGATTGTAGAAAATGATAAATGTTAAAAGTGCAAGTTTTAAGATCTATGTGTATCATTTTCAATTTTTCTTCTGAATCATGACCCTTGCACCTGCAGGTCTTTCAGTTTTAAGTACCATTTCTTAGACTCTCAGCTTAATTACTTTCAGTTTCTAGAGAAAAAGTAGTTATGTTCTAAATATTTTTGTATTCCCCAATAGGTAGTTTAGCACTCGATCAAATAAAGACATTCAATGAATAAGTGATAATGGGTTGAATAAATGGAAATACAAAAAATTATCACTAAAATCTTGGATTAAGATAAAATATTTTTCAATTTGCTTTCACCAACAGTTTGTCTAGTGAGAAATCACTTTCTTTCTAATTCCTATATTTAAGTAGAGTGCATTAAATTATCTTTGTTTTCATTGGAATGAACTTTATATAGACTTGAGATAATTTAAATATGTTTAATTTATGGGAACAGTCCTGAAAAGGAAGGTATAATTGGCTGGATTTCTAAGGGTTAGTAATTATATTTTTACTTCAAAGTATTTTGTGCCCTTGTTTATCAAATTCAAAACCAAGTTCAGTAACTCATAGAAAAATATAATTTTTTAAAGACTTATTTTATTGTTAGAGAGGAGAGAGATTGAGAGAAGGGCTCAGAGCAGTCTCCATAGTCCTACGTCATTATTAGAGACACAGTTTCATTCCACACAGGTGGATATGAGGCCGTGAAAGGCGGGAATCACACTGGAGGCCTCCTGCATGGGAGTTGAGAACCTTCACAGCCATGCTGGTGGTACCACTTGCACCACAGTTCAGCATATGGGTTTTACTCAGGCCCGGGCTGGAATACCTGGACCTCGCAATTGCAAGGCAAGTGCTCAATTTGTTGAGCTATCCAGGCATCCCAAAATATACAATCTTTTAAAACTTACTATTTTTTTATTTCATTTTAAGTTTTAAAGCTAAAACATGTTTCTCCTTATACCCATTGCCAGGGCCAATTCTATATTTGTATTCAGTAAATTAATTTTTTATGAAATATTTTATATCAAATAAGAAATTAGTTATATATATTCAATATTCAAGAACACCCAAATATTTATCACCACTTCTGGCAAAATATTTTATCTCACAACTGCCAGATATTAACCTTCTCTAGTCCTGCTACAAACCTCTTCCAAGGCTGAAATTACATAAAACACGTGTTTTAGGCAGCGTCATGTAATAAAATGAACAAGTAATATACACTAAGAAAGAGTATATACCAATGTTTGCTCATCTGTTAATTTCTATTTAAAACTGAGGAAATTATTTTATATGGGTGTGTCAGTTTCCTTAATGTAAAATGATAATCATTTTGATAATGAATATGAGTATATTACTAAGTTCTCTATACTAAGATGACAACGTGATTATGTAGCATGTTTTAAACTTATGTTAATGCTTTTTCCAATTGTACCTCTATAAACTAGATTCATTTTGAATCTGCTTACATAAACTTGAATATCCTAATATATATTTAGCAATTCATTCTTCTGTACTTTAAGTTAGTTTAAAGAGTTAGGTACTCATTGGCACTATACCTAATTATTAGAAAAATGTATTACTGTGTTTTCTTATTTTATATTTTTAACAAATCTTATTGAATATTTAAGATAATGTTGCTCACAATAAATGATAATGCATTAGTTAGACATGTAATAGTAAAATTCACACTTAAAATAAAATCCTGTTTGCAGGTTACCACACCTAAACAAGAAACTTGAAAATACAAAACTAATAAAAATTAAAATAAAGTTCTTCCAGTCTCATGTAACACATTTATCCCCCTGATCATTTGCTTGATTAATTTATTTGGGGGGGTGGGGGTGTTGTGGGAAATTAATAGGACATTTTTAAGATAAGAGATTCTGGGCAATAATTTTTTAACATCTAAACAGTAAATATATTGAGCTATATCTTGCAAGAGTTCATATGATAAGATAAACATTCATAATATTTATGTAGAATGTTATAAAAGTTTTCACAAGAGTGTATATTTTAATAGAATGATAATTTTGTTCATTTTGAAAAAGATAATCTCATGTCGTTTTGACTGTTACCTTCATTTTTGCTATAAATGATTAATCAGAGGAGCTTCACATATAATATCCTTCACATAATACACGAAGCGTGATTTAAAAATGCAGTAGGGAAGCCGGGATGGCTCAGGAGTTTAGGCGCTCACTTTGCAGCCCAGGGGACCGCGGATCGAATCCTGGCCTGTGTGGACCCATATGCTGAACTGGGGAGTGCCCCCCAGTTCAGTTCTCACCAGGGCGAGACCCCAGCCCAGCTCCTGCCCTGTGCAGCCCCAAGCCCACCTGTGGAATGAAACTATGTGGAAAAACCGATGATGTACAACTATGGAGACTGTTGTGGGCTCTCCCCCTTCTCTCTGTCTCTGACTCTGTATCTATCTATCTATCTATCTATCTATCTATCTATCTATCTATCTATCTGTCAAAAACAATAAATAAATCTTTAAAAAAAATGCAGTGGATGTTTAAATAAAAAAAATTATTGTAGTAAAAGGCATATTGCCATTAACCCCCCTCAAAATACTCCCCCTTGCTTCAAACATACCTGTCTCATCATTCTTGCCACTCTCTAAAGCAGTCTGGAAGTCCTCTTTTGTGAGTGTCTTTAGTTGCACTGTTGTGACTGCTTCAATGTCCTGAGTGGTTTCAAAACATTTACCTTTCATGATCATTTCGACTTTGGGTAAGAGCCAGAAGTCACAGAGTGCTAGATCCAGTGAATGAGGTGGATGAGGACACACCATAATGTTTTATTTGACAGAAATTTATGTTAATGCAAGCTTATCCAACCCACAGCCTTTGAATGGCAAAGGGCCCACCCAGGATGGCTCTGAATGTGTCACAACAAACTTGTAAACTTTCTTAGAACATGAGATTTTTCACTATTTTATTTTTTAGCTTATCAACGATCATTAGTTTTAGTGTATTTTACGTGTTGGCCCAAGACAATTCTTCATTCGATCTGGTCCAGGGAAGCCTAAAGATTGGACACCTCTGTGTCCATGATCAAGGGCACTCTTTAAAATACACCTTCTCTCCACAGTAGTTCACAAGCCGCTGACTGCACTGAACAAGTCGAAACTTTTCACACACTGTTGCTAAGGTTCAAGGCACCATTTTCTGTATCAAAGATCCCTGCCTTCTCTTTAGATGACACTCAGCAGCTTCATTCACCATCTCCATATCTTTTTATCACACTTCATTACTAGAAATAGTAATGTTCCAAAATGGTACTTTTAGGACATAAAAAATATGAAATAGTTACTCAATCACTTTTTCATTTTACAATATAGCAAAAGACTCCTATGATGGACAAATATACATACAGATACAAAAACAAAACAAATGAAATATGTAAATAGTGTTAAGAAAAACATTCACATGCATTAGTATGCTTACAAATGACCACTTCTCCCATTTCACTTACATTTTAATTCCATTTAATCAAAATACTTCCCCAAATTTAGTCTTGGGTAAATCACCATTTAACTCTTGCTGCAGTAAACAACTCAAGTTGTTTTTTTGATTTATAGCTCTATACTGCGGCAAGTGACTAAAGTCCATGGCTTCTAAAAATGTTCTGAATTTCTCAAAAACAAAATATATTCCTTATAGTGTCACAGAGATTGATTTGACAAGTTCAAACATGTTTTTCACATCATTTTTGAGCAATAAACCTTTAATTTACAAATAGCATTTTGTGTGAATGTATGTGATATCTAAATTCACATAAAAAGTTTTGATGTAATTTGTCAGAAACCATATATTGTTTTAAAAATATTTTTAAAGATTTATTTTATTGTTAGAGAAGGTATGAGAGAGAGAGAGAGAGAGAGAGAGAGAGAGAGAGAGAGAGAGAGAAGGGGGATGGCCCAGAGAGAGAGAGAGAGAGAGAGAGAGAGAGAGAAGGGGGATGGCCCAGAGAGAGAGAGAGAGAGAGAAGGGGGATGGCCCAGAGCAATTTCCATAGTTGCACATCATTAGTTGTTACATAGTAATAGTTTCATTCTATGTGGGGCCATGCAGGGTGGGAACTGAACTGGAGGCCTCTAGCATGGGCGGAAAGAACATTCACCGCAGGGCTCTATGATTACTGGTTGTACCACAGTTCTGCATATGGGTTTGCATGGGCCAGAGCCAGGATTCAATCCCTGGACCTCATGGTTGCAAAGAAGCACTCAACCTGTTGAGCTATCCTGGCATCCCCAGAAACCATATATTCTTTTAGCAAATATTTGTTAAGTACTTTTTATTTGTCAAGTTCTAAATTAAGCTTGGCAGATCAAGAGTGTGCAGTAGATATTACCTTTGCACGTCCCTAAACTGCAGATTATAGTGATACATGGAAATGTAATAAAAAAAAGCTCTCATTTCTACAGAGACCCATGAGTGCTTAGAACTCAGATTTGAGAGGTGATAGTAAGCCCCTCACCCCAAAAACAAACAAACAAAACAAAACAAAAAATTTTGTCTTGGAAGGAGGTTTTGAGAGTTAACTGGGTTATATAATGCAAGAACTGATGGGAAGTTACAGGAGGTTGGAGAGGAAAGAAAAGGCCAGTTCCTGAAGGACTGTATAACACATCACAGAATTTGACTAAATATTCCAAGTAATATTACAGAATAAAGTGCTAGTTAGTTGGGCAAAATGTTAAAATTTGTGTTTGTACATGGTAATGATTTTAGGTATCACTAAAAACTTTTAGTGAAGAATTGAGACAGTCTTTGTATGATTAACAGAATAAACATTTTAAATGCACACTCAGTGCCTCAGACCTAGATCTACATTGTCTAGATAATGAAAGAATTAGCATGTGGAAAATACTCAGGTGGTATCTTTTCTTTCACCCATCTGTGAAAGTGATTATAAGAAAAATTTTGTGACATGTTTTATCAAATGCCAAGAAACTGAGTCAGTATAATTTGTTTTATTTGGATTTTTTAACATAATAATTATATTATGAATTTTATAAACATATATTTATACTATTTATATTTATATTTAAGATTCTTTATTCAATACAGTGTGTTTGTGATAAATTTACATTTGAATTTGCTACTGTAATTTATGTATGTGTGTGTATATATGTATGTATATATATGTATACACACACACACACACACACACATACATGAATAAAAATGTATATATTTTGCATAGGCAACCAGATGATAAATGCCAATGTTTATAAATACCAAAGACCTCATGGCTGTACTCTATATTATTTCAACTTTCTTCATATGGTCTCTGTGCCTTTTTCATTTATCTAGTTTCATAGTTTATTACATTTTTAAGTTGCCTTTGATGATTATGACAGTAATTTAGGTAACTAGTCTTTTTTTGATCATTATCTTTTAGAATTTTTCTTTTCACTTTTCAGGTTTATTTGTTTACTTTTTTATTTGTTTGTTTATTTTAAAGATTTATTTTATTGTTTTTGACAGAGACTGAGAGAAACAGGGACAGAGAGAATCAGAGAGAAGGGGGAGGGCCCAGAACAATCTCAAAAGTTGTTCATCATCAATTTTGCACATGGTTTCATTCCACACAGGTGGGCTGGGGCTGCACAGGACTGTAACTGGACTGGGGGCCTTGTCATGGGAGGCACACCTCTTTGAACCAGGGGCTGAACCTGGGGGTGAGAACTAAACTAGGATCCTCCCACATGGGAAGCACAGCCCCGTTCAGCATATGGGTCTGCACAGGCTGGAGATGGGATTTGAACCTCGGTCTTTGGGGCTGCAATGAGAGCACTTAACCCACTGAGCCCTCCTGGCTTCCCCTCAGGTTTATTTATACTAAAAACAAAACTCATTAATTTGCACATATGATATAAACTAAAATAGCAATTTCCAAAGTACTTTGTAGATTACATAAGTCCATCTTTCTGAGTTTTTGAAACAACAAAAATTGCTCCTTCTGCATTAATAATAAAATAGAAGCTCAGCATCATCACATCAGTAATATAAATACTTTGGTAGAAAAGCAGCTAAAAGTTCTCCAAGTCAGTGCATCTCCAAAAGTTTCCTTGCTAGTTTTAATTTGTAAACGAGTGATAGTGGTTTTCTCCAAAGCCCCTTACTTTCTCAAAATGTAAATTTGTAACTATTGAGGAAGGTAAAAAAAAACGGTGCAGAACATAAAAATGATCACTATTTGAGAAATAATAATACTGTTGAAACAGGTGCATAGCCTCATAAATTCTAGTGCTATTTAAAAAAATAGTAAATCAATAGAATTATAGCTTATTCTAAATTTATTTATATACAAACAAATAAAAGCATTGCATCAATATAGATGACTCGAAAGGTTTCAAGATACTACAGTGTATAAATGCATGATTGTTATGCATAAAAATATGAAAGAAAATTTTATATTTAGAAAATTTATTTTAGGAGTTCTGTAATTTTCAAAGTGCAAATTATATAGAACAACCTATTTATAAGATAGGATTCCAAAGCTGTATTTTAAATTGAACAATTTCAATATTTTGAATTATGCTGATAATATATAAAAACTCCAGCAATCTATTAGGTAATTTTTAGTTACCTCTAATAAAAATAAGTCTAGACTGTATAATCACAAAAAACTTGAACTATGTTTTTCCATCTATTGTCATTTATAACAGAAAATTCATGTTATATGTATATATATGTATATAGTTATAACAAACATGCCTTGTTTTCTAGTGATTTAAAAGATTTTTTCTGTTTTACCAATATATGCAATATTTTATGAATTTCGTACATAATGTGAGCTTAATAATTCAAATTTAGTGATACTTAAAATATTTACAAAATGTGAAATTAAAGTATTTAATTTTACATGTTTTTATATTGGAAACTATCACTGGAAATATTAAGATATGTGTATAGTCCACAAGTACTTTAAAGCCTAATTATAGTTGCAAGTAGATACTAAGTAACAATTTCCAGGGAGATTTTGTGAGTGACTGTATGTTTCAAAAACCAAATCTGATGTCAGAAAAATGACCATAGTCTCATAAAATGTTACATACAAGAATAACTTTCCAACATTTTAATTCATGTATACATAGCTCCTTTTTTTCCCCTTCAATACACAAAGCAAGTTCTTTTTATAGAGCATTATATTTACATAGCAGATATTTTTAGGAAATCACTGGAGTAAGGTTATTTTTTTATAATTGATAATCAGTGTCTTGTTCACTTACTTTACCATCTGTCCTTTTTTGACCAGCTCTGTTGGTCTTTTGAGCTCTGTTGAGAATCTTTCAGAAGGCTTCACAGTTCTATCCAGATGGGTGTCAGCTTGAAAATCCTGACTGCAGCTGTGTTCAAATAGACCATGACACATACTATGGACAAGTCTCCTCTTTTACAAATTTCATGGCATTTTGATGACTCTAACTGGAGCAGATGCTCTTTGGCTTATACTTTCATGAAAGCCATAAGTTTTACATTGTCATAACTTTAAAGTATTAGTCTAGTGTTCTAAATACTTTTATAAAGCAGGCATTTTGATTTCTTCACTGACAGCTTTCAAGGTCTTATTTTCTAAGCATGTG
>PVKE010024282.1:0-23943 GCA_004027555.1 Craseonycteris thonglongyai | reverse complement strand
TTTGAAGTATTTTTTAGACCCATTAAAAGATATACGTATGAATATTTTGTTTAAAAAAATTGAGATTATTCTGTATTGCAGAATATTGTTTTGTTCACATATATTTTATCATAAAAATTCTCTTTTGTGCATATTTCAGAAACACATGGACAGTTTAAGTCTTAGGGCAGGCAGCCACTTGGGTAGTTTGCAAAATGGAGTAAAGGTGTTGGCACAGGAAAGCTAAGAGGTAATAATCCTCCTCTTTAGTAGACATTCTCTATTAATACTGTTTGTATAAAGTGTGTTTCTATGATACAATTCTAGTATCAACTTTGGAAGGTCGTTTCTGAGTGTGGGCAGTTTAGGAAAGGCAGAGAAACAGAGATGATGACCTGGGGAAGTGGAGGTTAGGGCTGGTGATATGATATGGACAAAGTTTGGCAAGTCAGTCTCTGGGCTTGAAGCATATATCTCAGCTCTGTGGGTGAACTGAGAGAACTTGGGGCAATGGTCAGTGCTAGTGATCACACATTCCCAGATCTCCTTCCAGTCACATGGTAGTATGGTACTTGCCTGCTCCCCTGTGTTTCATATGGCCATGTGACATCTTTGGCCAATGAAATATGAGTGGAAGAGATGCATGTCACTTTTAGGTGGAAGCTTTAAGAGCCAGTACATGATTTCCCATGTTCCTTTTGCTTCAGTGACTGGCACGGCTCCTGTAGGGTGGCAGACCCAACTGGGTCCAAGAGCAAGAATGGCACAGACCAGAGCTCACAAATGACCTGTAATAGACACTCTTCCTTTGATGGAGAAAGTAGAATACGCTTGTAGGGGATGACATAATGCAGACAGGAACTCTGGGTAATGGTATTTGCCCCCATGGACCCAGATATTAATTTAGAACAAAAGATAAAAGAGATTGGACCTCAAAAAAGGCTAGAGCCATTCTTCAAAGCAGAACACATCAGAGAGAAGAGGTCTAGAGAATAGTGAGGCTTCTAGGAGTGACAAAATAGACCTGATATGAGACACAGTGGTGAGTACCACATTAATACAACTGCAGGTGCTTCAGTAGGACCCATGAGCATTAGAGCACATGGGAGAAGAAATTCTAGCCTGAGCCCACAGAGGGTGAGCTAGGATGCCACATGTGATGGTTAATTGTATGTGTCAACTTGGTTATGGTGCCCAGTGTTTTTTCCAACACTAGTCTAGATGTTACTGGAAAGATATTTTGTAGATGTGATTAATATCTATAATCAGTTTGCTTTTTAAATTAAATATATTTAGGTGACATTAGTTAATGAAATTGTATAGGTTTCAACTGTACAATTCTATAATACATCATCTGTCTATGATATTGTGTGTTCACCATCCAGAGTCAGTTCTCCTTCCATCGCCATATATTTGACCCCCTTCTATCACCTCTCTTTCCCCCTTACCTTGTGATAACCATTAAACTATTGTCTGTGCCTATGAGTTTTTATTTCTCTTGTTTGTTTGTTGCTTTTAATTTTATATCCTATATGTGTGAAATCATATGGTTCTTTATTTTTTTTTTTCTGGCTTATTTCCCTTAGCATGATAATCTCAAAATTCATCCATGTTGTTGCAATTGGCACTATTTCAGCTTTTCTTATGGCTGAGTAATATTCCATTGTATAGATGTACCACATCTTTTTTATCCAATCATCTATTGAAGGACACTGATTGTTTCACTGTCTGCTTTAAGTACAAAAGATTACTCTTAATAGTGTGGGTGGGCCTCTTCTAATCAGTTGAATGCCTTAAGAGCAAAAACAGAGGTTTTCCATGGAAGAAGACATTCTGCCTCAAGATTACAAAGTAAACTCTTGCTGAGTTTCTAGCTCATTGAGCTGCATGACAAATTACATATTTGTTAGCCCTTATAATTATGAGTGCTAATTCTTTCATATGTCTCTTCATGTATATTAATATATGTCATAGCTATATATCTATCTCATCTCTACATTGCCTATCTATCTAAAGAATCTATTTATCATCTATCTGTCATCTATTTTTCTGTCAATCTACCTACCTACCTATCATCAATCATCTATCTTAATTTATTCCACTGAGAAAATTCTTTATTAAAATTTTTTAATATTAAAAACTACCAAATTAATAGCCTTAACAGGTCCAGGAGACCCACTCTCTGGGTATTAAATGATAAAGCCCTGTTCCAAAGAAAGAGCAATTCAGCATTTCAAAAGCTCCATTCTGTCACAGTTCTCATTCCCCTCAACTTATTAATCAGATCCATTAACCAAAAGCCAAGTTGCTCTTCAAGGAGTTTTTTCCCTTAGTCTTTTAAAAAATCTTTTCCCATAGAGCTGTTCCATATGTGTAGAAAGGAGATATCAGCTTGAGTTCACATTCTTGCAATCATGTTCTAGGGGGGACAGATCAGAGGCTAGAAATGCATGTCTTCATGGTTGTTTTTTCTTGGAAACTGAGTAGAACTTTTCAGGGAACTCAGTTCTGCAAACATGTATCAGTTGAAGATAAAGTTGTGAAATGAACCTATTTTATTTATTTATTTATTTTTGGCTCAGCTTTGGGGTAACTTCTATGTGTCATTACTCCCTCACCAAGCCCCTCTCTCTTTTAAACACTCCAAGCCCCCTTGTACCCTAAGCTTGCCTGTAATTAGTTTCTCTCTCCTCACCAGTGCCTGGATGATGCCTACTTGAGCTTGGGCATTTTCTCTTCGAACCATCAACCTTTCCTTGACTCTGGTTCCAAAGCTATTGGGTTTCATATTCCGGTTCATAACAACAGTGAATAAATATGACCTTGCTGATGTGCTAGCTCATTTCTACCTAACTCGAGGAGTTAACCTAACCCTACTAAAAAGTCTTTTTCTTTACCACCTGATGGGGATCTATGATTGGAGCACTCACTTCTCAAATTCCAGTCATTCAGTGGTATATAGCAGCTAGTTACATGTGCTCATGAGAACTGGCAGTTAAATATTCAGGAATTTTCCAAATTGGTTGCTAAGTTGTATGTAGGGAATTGGCCACAGTAGGAGCATTTATCCTTTTGGAAATTGGCAAACATTACAGATCAGAGCTGTTTTTCTTCTTTAGGAAGCTAGTTTACCAACATGTTACAACATCTATTGCTCCATATAAGGTATCCAAGTGAAGTATCACAAAAGATATCTCACCATTCACAGGGTGTGAGGTATAAAGAAATACTTCCTCTGTAGACAAAAAACCTTTTTATCTTTTTTCCCTTTTGTCCTCATTAAATTTTATCCCTGGGGAAGCCGGGATGGCTCAGTGGGTTAAACGCTCACTTTGCAGCACCAAGGACCGAGGATCAAATCCCGGCCCCAGCTAGTGCGGACCCATATGCTGAACTGGGGAGTGCCTCCAGTTCAGTTCTCTCTCTGTGTCTGTATCTCTCTCTCTCTCTCTGTCAAAAACAATAAAAAATAAATCTTTAAAAAAAAAATTTTATCCCTTTGATTACCTTAATTTATGATTATGATCCTCCATATGTTTCTTATTTGAATAACTCTTAATCATTTTATTCTGTATCTTGACTAGAATATCCTGTGGAGGAGGTGATGTATTTTATAATAAAAGATATATTTCAGGAGTAATATACCACAATTGAAATCGACATAAGCTGAGGGAATTGTGGAACACTAAGGCTGATACATTTGACTTTGTTGAATGTAAACTAGGGTTGAAGGAAGCAACTAAAAGTGAAAAATGAGTCTGGGACAATTGTTTACTAAGCACTCAAAGAGAGCAGCTCAGAGGCGGAGGCCCACACCACTGCTATTTCATTTTGAGCTTCTGAAAAAAATGGGCAAATGTCTTGTACAGATGCTCTTCTACTTATAATACAATGGAGTTATGCTAACTTGAAAATATCTTAAGTCAAAAATTTATTTAACTTAGTTAACACACCAAATAGCATAGCTTACTGTAGCCTACCTTAACTATGTTCAGAACATTTAATGTTATCAGAATGTAAGCCAAGGCATATTTGTAATTGTCTCCCTTCCTCCTTACCAGAAACAGTGGACAGAAATAGATGTTTTGAAGACGTGATGGGACGTGAAAAAACAAACCACAGTATCCCAAAAATCACGGGAGAAATAGTACACTGCAGAATGTTAGTTGTTTATCCTTATGATCACATGGATGCTTGGGACCTGTGGCTCACTTCTGCTACCCAGCATTACAAGAGTGTATTGTACTAATTTTCACCAGCCTGGGAAATGATACAAATTCAAAATTTAAAGTATGGTTTCTACTGAATGTGTTTTGCTTTCACACCATCATAAAGTCAAAATATGTAAGTCAAACCATTGTGAGTTGGGGATCATCTGTACACGGACAGAGTCTTTCAAAAGGATAAGAGGTTGAGTTCTAGAAGAGCAGATACTGCTTTTCTAGAACCCACCATGGTTGGGACATAGAAACAATGACTTTGCAAGAAAAATATTTGCCTACTTTCTGCTTCCCTAGACTGTAGGGTCCCTGAGAACCAAGACTGTATTCCCTGTCTATAATCCCAACCCCTGGTACAGTGCCAGGTACCCAGTGAGTACCTCCATGAACAATGGTTTAAAGAAAGAGACAAATGAGAATAAAGGAAGAGCAACATTAGGTGGTGCTAAATTTAGTGAGGTCTACCTTCTCTAGCAATTGGTTCCTAGACTTCACATTGCACAGGTAATTTCAATTTTTGAATAATCTTGAAGATAAACATAGAATTTCCAGACTTCTTATTTTGTCAACTATTGCCACTAAAAACAAGTAAACAGTTGCTATGTATATCGTAGAACTAATATTTTACTAAGAAGGAAAATATTTTGATATGAAAAATGGAAGAAAAAGACTCCAAATAGCCACAAAAATCTTGAAAAAGAACAAAGTTGGAGGTATTACAATACCTGATATCAAACTATACTAAAAGTAATCAAAACAGCATGATATTGGCATAAAAGCAGACATATAGATCAATGAACAGAATAGAGAGAGCAGAAATAAACCTGTGCCTATATAGTCATTTCACCTATGACAAAGGAAGCAAGAATATACAATGGAGTGAAGACAGTCTAGTCAATAAATGGTGTTGGAAACACTGGACAGATACATGCAAGAAATGAAACTAGATCACTTTTTTACACTATATACAAGAATAAACTAAAAATGGATTAAAGACTTAAATGTAAAACCCCTAACCATAAAACACCTAGAAGAAAACATAGACAGTAAACACTACGACATGGCTCTTAGTAATATTTTTTTTTCTGATAATTACCTCAGGCAAGAAAAGCAAAAGAAAAAATAAACAAATAGGACTACATCAAACTAAAATTTTTTTTTTTTGCACAGCAAAGGAAACCATCAGAAAAAAATGAAAGAAAAGAAAGGCAACCTACTGAATGGGGAAGATATTTGCCAACAATACATCTGATAAAGGGTTAATATCCAACATTTATAAAGAACTCATATAATTCAACACCAAAAAACCCAACAATCCAATTAAAAAATGGACAGAGGACTTGAACAGACACTTCTCCAAAGAGGACATACAGATGGCCAATAGACATATAAAAAGCTGCCCAATGTCACTACTTGTCAGAGAAAGGCAACTAAAACCACAATGAAACCTCACTTCATACCTGTAAGAATGCCTGTCATCAATAAATCACCAAATAACAAATGTTGGCAAGGATATGAAATAAAGAAAACCCTTGTGCACTGTTGGTGGGATTAAAAATTGGTGCAGCCACTATGGAAAATAGTATGGAAGGTCCTCAAAAATATTAAAAATAGAACGACATTATTTCTCCAAAGAAATCCAAAACAGTAATTTGAAAAGATGTATACAGCCCTATGTTCATTGCAATATTATTTACAATAGTCAAAATATGGAGGTAACCCAAGTACCTATCAATAGATAATTGAATAAAGAAGTGCTATATATACACAATGGAATATTGCTTGGTCCTAATAAACAACAAAATCTTATCATTTGTGACAACATGGGTGAACATAGAGGGTATTATGCCAGATGGAATAAGTCAAACAGAAAGGGAAATGCCATATTACCTCACTTTATATGTGGAATCTAAACAAAATAAATGAACAAACAGAACAGAAACAGACTCATAGTACAGAGAACAAAGTGATGGTTGCCAGATGGGAGGAGTATTGGAGGGATGAATGAAAAAGGTGAAGGGATTAAGAAGTACAAATTAATAGTTACAGAATAGTCATAGGGATGTTAAAGTACAGCATAATGAATATAGTTAACAATATTGTAATAACTATGTATAGTACCAGGTAGGTACTAATTGGAGGGAATCACTTTGTAAATTATATAAATGTTTAACCACTATGCTGTACACCTGACACTAATAATATAAAATGACATTGTATGTCAACCGTAATTGAAAAAGAATTTAATTAAAAACATAAAAACTTAGAATAAATAATGGACAATCAGTTCTTCCCAAGAAAGGAGATAGAAACTTTCTGTTAATAATATATATTAATAGATATGTTGATAGCTACCTATATTACATATGTATATATGTGTGTTATCTATCTGTGTCATCTATTATCTATCTATCTATCTATCTATCTATCATCTATCTATCTATCAATCATCAAATCTCCTTGCTGAATGTTGGAGAACTTGAGTTCTAATAATTTTATCAAAAGTCCAAAGACAGTAGATTAGTGGTTACCTGAAGGTAAAGGGGGAGGTGGGTGGGAGAGGGAAGGGCCGTAGGGAGGGGACATCAAATATATGGTGATAGAAAGAGGACTGACTGGGTGGTGAGCACATAATGCAATACATAGACGATGTAATGTAGAATTGTACACCTGGAACCTATGTAATTTTTACCAACCAATGTCACCCTAATAAATTTAAGAATCAAAACAACAACAACAACAAAAAAACCCCGACAAAAAACCCTAAAATTTGGTAAGCCAAAAAAAGGCCAAAGGAAGTCTGTAGATAAGCTCTACTTCTTATTAAAACAACAAAGAGAAAATTAGGTAATATTCTTAGTCATCAGTTATTAATTGTCTACCTATTAAGGGGATATCAGTTATTTCTTGATTCATTTGGCATATGGAACAGTAAATATGAAAGCCATTCAATGAGATGCCTGTCTGTAACTAGATTGCTCCTTGAACATCTACAAATCAAGACTGGTCTGGCCTTGGATTTGGAAGATATTGGGAGATAGGAGGAATGATTTTGCTTCTTAGTCCCACTTTGGGTTTACATGGATAAATCTGAGGATTTCCCATGACCCTCGGGATTAAACCTGATACAACTAGAATGGCAAACCTAGAGCTCCAAGGAACAACTTGGACTATATTTTGTGTCTCTATTCTATTTCCTGTGAATGCAAGTCTGGGAGACTGTTATTGTCAATGAAATTGATGTAGACAAAATTCCAGAGATTTGTCTCAGTCTTAGAAGTACAGTGAATATGTAGATCAGCCATTTATTTTACTAAAGAGGAATCTGTTCCTACATTTCATAGAATATTTTGGGTTTCTTTCTCTGGAATCTTTACTTCTCAAACGTTATCAATAGTCTTGTTCAGTTACCCACTATGTGCAAAGGAAAATGGTAGACTCTGTAGGTTACACAAAAGTAGAAGGTATTCTCCTTACAACCCCTTGGCCATTGAAGCTTTCAGTTAAGTGGAAAAACTAGGATGGAAAGTTATTATTTTAAAATTCAGAACAAATAAACTGAAAACCTCCTCCAGCAAATAAGTATATGTAATGGCAAGTTAAGAGTAAAAACAGAAAATCTACAAAATTCATAAGAAGTAGAGATTTCTGGCTGAAATATTTAGAAAAGGCATTAAGGAAGAGGTGAGCATTTGGCTGGGCTTTGAATGTTGGAAAGAATTTCAAAGATAATAAAAGCATTTCAGCTAGAGACTGTGTAAGGGGTTCAGGGATAGAGTATGAGGTAGGCTTTGGGAGAGAAAGAGAGCAGGCTGGATGGCTGTCCAAGGGCCGCTGATGGAGAGTGGAATGCTGCGCACTGGACAATGGGCTGTTTCTCCAAAAAGGAGGACCCTCAAGTATTGTTTTTTTCCTTTTTTAAAACATAATGGCGACATGGTAAATAAAAGCAATTCCACTTTGCATAGACTCAGCTCACTAATGAGACAGGGCACATTTCCTTTGGATTCAAGGCCGTTTATGTGGACCACCAGACCTGGCCACTGAGAATAGGATGGATTAGCTTGAAGTCTTTGGATTCTGAGTTCGTGCATGCTGGAGTTTGAGGCCGCAGTGTAATTTCCTTTAGAGCAAGAGGATTACTTCAAGCCTCCCCAACTCTACTTGTTTATAAAAATCCCTGAGAATTATTTTCCAGACCATGGGTGGGGGAAGCCAGCATGTTTAGTAGTGATCCTAAACAAATGACTTATCGTGTGTGTGTGTGTGTGTGTGTGTGTGTGTGTGTGATTTGAGGAAACTTCTGATTTCTGGGATGGCTGAGGCAGAAACAGTTCATATCTTTCTATGCTGACTTGATCTCTCAAGGAGAATGTTACTTATTTTTATGGGCAACACTTAAAATCTTCTCATGTCAAACTCAATGTGAACGTTGAGAAATTGACATCATGTAGTTGTGTTGGTCTCTTGGGAGTTCAGCTCCCCTTGAGTGAAGTACAAAAGGGAAAAGATTAAAAGAAATAACAGCCTTCATTTCTTCAGAGTGCGCATCATGATTACAGATCAAAATTGCACTTCATAGAAATCTTTGTAGTATTGAATCTTAAGATTCTCATTAATATGATCAGTTTGAGGAATTATCAAGGTTCATATACTTTAAAAATTACAATTTCCTCCTATTATTCTTTAGAGCAACAATTGGCATTTTTATTTGAAAGTTAGAACGAGTTGAAGCAGAGAGCGAGGCCTGAAGTATGGTCTCACCTCAAAGTGGGGTGATGATTCAATGGCTATTCCTTTATTAAGACAATAACAATGAGGTCTTGGCTAGAGGACAAATGTCCCATTTGCTGTTGTCTCAGGCACTCATGAGTATTATGGGCCAAGTGGCTACAGGCAGACTTGACTTTGTACACAGATGGACAGAAGATTGCATCGTGAAGACAGCTGACCTGGACCTGAAATTCATCATGTCCTGGAGGTAGGGAAGACCCTGAGAATGGCATGGCTGAGGGCCCTGAGAAAACCTCACTTGAATGTTAGGGAATACTAGAGGGATGAACAAGTCAGAGAAGAGAGCTGTGGACCACCAGGAGCTCTTGTGAAAATTTCCATGCAATCCTCCACCTTGTGGAAAATGCCCCCAGTCTACAGCCCCACTCCTATTATTGTTCTCTAATAGTGATTAAATGAGTTGGCCAGATTTGCTGTCCAATTCCTAGGAGTCAGTGAATTCTGAAGTGAGAGCAAGAAAGGAAAGTCTGAGTCACCTTGCTAGAGGACTTCTGGTATAATACATTATTCTTGGCAATAAATGTTTAGACTTTTTCCAAAAGGTGCTGTGTTGTGATGTACTTTTAAGTCCCTTCTTATCAACCTATCTAACAATATGCCAGGCCCAGCAATGTGACTTCCACAAAACACAGAATTCTAAAACATTAGAGCAAGAAGATGCTTAATGACCTTTTGGTCTAGAAGCTTTCTCTCTTTTTAAAACAATGGGACCTTCTCTTCTAAAGAAACCAAACTAGAAAGTCCAACATAAAATCATTTTTAAATGGAGCAGCTCCCATTAATCCCGGTGGCTTTTCTGAAGCAGCTGGGCAGAAAGATGAAATGACTTACCTAAAGCATGGAAGCTGGGGAGTGATTCAGCTGGCCCCAGAGTCCTGGTCCCTGATACTCAACTCAATGCTCTATTCACTGTACCACATGATATTAAATAATCATTGTGCCATGTGATATTAAATACTGAACTTCCATTCCACAGAGCTGAGTTGGAGTACTGCTGGTGTGAAGGTGTGATGTGGTGTTGCTGTTGAAAAGCTATGGAATAGTCAATAAATGTGTTTTGTTTTGTTTTTAAATAGAGGAAGGACAGATGAAACCTGGAATGGTGAGGTTTCTTGCAGACTTATAGGCCTGATTCTGGGGATAGTGAAAGGATAAGAAAGAGCTACAATGTGCTAGAATGAAATTTTGCTGTTTAAGTTCTTCCATATGATGGTGATTCCCTATTTTGTTGCTCTATACTCATATCGTTATTTTTTTAATTTATGGTACATATAAAGAATCTGTAGAACACTTAAACATATTGTTTAAAAACAGAAATATGAAAACCCATGGATCTCTCTTCCCCACTGCTTAAGAATGAAAACATTTCTGATACTACGGAGCCTCTCTGTGTATGCTCTGCTGTTATACAATACCCCTGCCTTCTGTAGTCACCAGTCTGAATTCTGTACATTTTCTCACTTTTCACTGTAGTTTTACCAACATATATGCATCTCTAGATAATACATTGTTTAGTTTATCTGTGTTTAACTTCATAGAAATGGACTAATTTCTTGTCTTGTTTCTTATGCTCAACGCCATGATCTAGACAGTTGTGTCCAATCTTTTGGCTTCCCTGGACCACATTGGAAGAAGAATTGTCTTGGGCCACACATAAAATACACTAACACTAACAAAAGCCGATGAGCTAAAAAAAATGGTAGAAATATCTCATAATGATTTAAGAATTTGTGTTGGGCTGCGTGCAAAGCCATCCTGGGCCACAGGTTAGATACACCTACAGTATAGATCATACATCTCTAGCACTGTAGAAAGACCTATTAAACTACACACTCTAGATATTTCCCATGATATTGAGTGCCAATTCATTCATACTGTTGACCGTGATGAGTAATATTCATTGCTGTAGAATGTTCTACTGAATGAATAACCACCATGCATTTATTTATTTTATAATTGCTAGATATTTAATATATTTATAGTTTTTTTGCTCCTATGAAATACTTCTGTGAATATTGTACCTGCCTTCTGATGTTAGAGGTGCTCCAAGGTATTCACCCAGGAGTAGAAATACTGAGTGCAAGATGGAAAATGGTCAAATTTTTCCTTTCTTCCTTCCTTCCTCCCTTCCTTCCTCTCTTCCTCTCTTCCTTCCTCCCTCTTTTTCTATTCCTTCTCCCTCCATTCTTTTCTTTTCTTATCATTGGACATCAGGCACTTAAAAATGCATTAAACACAATCCTTTGTTCATGACACACTATCATCATTGGACCATCAAGGTCTTTATTATCTATCTATCTATCTATCTATCTCTATCATCTATCATCTTTCTATTTATCCATCCATATATTTACCTATTAAAGAATATATCACCTAGTGAAAAAAGTAAATCTTTATCAATTACTTAGGAGTTATTTGTGTTCTCTTATCCTATTCTTTTGCCTCCCCTTTGGAGGTAACCAGTATCCTGAATTTTGTATTTAAATTTTTGGCTTTTTAAAAAAGGTTGTTTTGGTGGAAGCCGGGATGGCTCAGTGAGTTAAGCGCTCACTTTGAAGACCCGGGGACTGAGGTTTGAATCCTGGCCCCGGCCTGTGTGGACCCATATGCTGAACTGGGGAGTGCCCCCAGTTCAGTTCTCACTGGGGTGAAGACCCCAGCCCAGTTCCTGCCCTGTGCAGCCCTGTGCCCACCTGTGGAATGAAACTATGTAGAAAAATGAATGATATGCAACTATGGAGACTGTTCTGGGCCCTCCCCCTTCTCTCTGTCTCTGTCTCTGTATCTCTCTCTCTGTCAAAAACAATAAAAATAAATCTTTAAAAAAAAAAAGAAAAAAGAAAAGGTTATTTTTGTATACATATGTACTGCAATAGTTGTCAATTGTGATGCAGCGAATTGCCCCAAATGCCAAATCTGAAAGCAAAAATTATTGTTTATTTTCTTATAGTTATTGTGGGTCAGGAATTCAGAGAGGACAAGCAGGGGTAGCTTGTCTATGATCCATGATGTCTGTAGTCTTAGCTGGAAGACTCAAAACCTGCGAGGCTGGAATCATCTGAAGGCTTAGGAAGTGCTGGAGGATCCACTGGTAAGGTAGGGGTGGCAAGGTGGTTTTTCTCCATGAGGCCTCTATACAAATGGGCTTTCCCACAAGGCTGTTGAGTGTCCCCACAGCATGGCAGATTGCTTTAGGGAGAATATCAGCTATTCTTTCTTCTAGTCTAAATGCTATCTCAAGGAATTAGTTGATGAAAATCATCATATTTCTCCATTTTTTTTTCTGTTCAAAGTAAATAAAGGTCTTGAATTTGAAGGAAAATAATCTGAAATATTCAGGTAGAATAATAGGCTCCAAATTACCAGATGCAATCTAACAAAGGACATGTGAGCCAATGAGGACATTGGCTGCAAAAAGCCAAGTAATTCTGGTCATCATTTAAGTGTATTGGAAACTGAACTGCACTCTCTCATTATTGTGGAAGAGAAAGATGGGTTGACCCCTGGCAGACTTTGTTCAGTGCTTATGCCCAGGCATTGTGTCACAAGAAAGAACAGATGCCTTCAGAAAAGAAGGCTGTGGGAAGATAAATAGAATCTAGGCATACATGGGAGAGGGGAGGGGAGGGGCAGAGAGAGTCAGGGGTTGTATGAAAAAAGAGTGAAAAAATTTTCTTTTGGCTTAGGAAGGTAAAGGCTGAGAGGATGCAATCATGAAGAGTTCACAAGTCCAGAATTCCTAAAGAAGTATTTGTTGAAAGATAAACTTGTTTTAAGTAGGTTCCATTTTATAGAGTGGGTGATGCACTTTTGTGTCTCACTCCTCAAGAATGGAGGCAAGCTCCGGAAATGCAAATTTACACAGGTTATGTGTTTACAGTTGATAGAGCTGGCTAGGGAGGGACTAGAGAGATCTTTATTTTCTTAAGTTCTGACCTGACTTTTGAGTTCACATCAAAGCAGACAAACAACTGTGTCCATCCTTATATGCGTCCTGGCATCTCTGTCACTGCTGTTATCCTGACTCAGCAGAGCAGCTCTTCTGTTTCTGTTGAAGAATTCACACAGATCTGAAGCATCTTCTGATCTCCCAGGATTGAACATGCACAATCCACCGATGATGCTTTGGGTTGGTGATAGGGCCAGTGCTACGATAGCAGCTGGCCGTTCACACCTTCTGCTAAAAACTAGAAGGAGGAGTGCCAGCCCCAGAAGTTGGCAGAGGTCACAGGGAATATTGTGGGGTAACAATTATTGCTGGTATCCAGTGCCAATGGCCACCAAGTGTAAATTCTGTGTGGATAGAATAAATATTGAGATAGAGGGTAGAAAACAAAAAAGCAATACATATTATTAAATAAACCCCATCTGGGATACTAGTCATTTCCGTAAAGAGACTAATATTGGAATGGATAAGAATGAAATTCTTTTATGTATGAGGGCTGTCTGGAAAAATTTCAGCCATTATCAATATAACAAGAATGGTTGGTTATCTGGCTGGATACTTTCTGGACAGTCCTCTTATTTAATATACAGCATTCAGAAAAATTCAAGGACTATTTTGTCTTGGATTATTAACTTCCTTTTCCAAAAACAATATGCAAATTCATTTAATCATCTGATTCAAAGATCTGAGTGCGTTCTGATCCAACAAGCACATTTTTGTAAATTGTTTTAAAGATTTATTGTTTTTGACAGAGAAAGACAGAGACAGAGAGAGCCAGAGAGAAGGGGAAGGGCCCGGAGTAGTCTCCATAGTTGCACATAATTGGTTTTCTACATGGTTTCCTTCCACAGGTGGGTGCGGGGCTGCACAGGGTAGGAACAGGGCCAGGGGCTTGCCCAGGTGAGAACTGAGCTGGGGGCACTCCCCAGTTTAGCATATGGGTCTACACGGACTGGGGCCGGGATTTGATCCTTGGACCTTGGGGCTGCAAGATGAGTGCTCAACCCATTTAGCCATCCCGACATTCCCCTAAATTGTTTTATAAATGATAGAAGCACCTAAAGTTTAGTGCCACAGGACCATATGAATGTGAGGGCTATCCAGAAAAATCCAACCAGATGCCTCTATTGTTCCTATTATGTGGCTGGATGGTTTCCAGACAGTCCTCGTATATGAGTTGTTTAAATGGAGTCTCCAAGCCCCAAGAGAGCAGGTACTATGTCTGGCTAGTTCTTCATCATGTCTTGGTACCTTGTTTAGGCATTGGTCATAATAGATGCACTAACAATTAGATTAATAAATTAATAATGCAAAAATGGCATGGGGTTTTCTTTTTATTTATAGTTACATGTATTAAATAGACCTATTGGGATTAGTTTGTCAACACCCATCTAGTGGTTAACTCTGAGATATAATGGAGCATGGTTTGTTTTGTTCCTTAGTGGGAAAAAAAAAATGAAAATAAAGATCTCACTAGGTAATTTTGGTGAAATTGAACATCAGGGGAGATGGAAGTGGATTCTTAATAGGAGGCTCTAAGAAAATTCATGCTTGAATTCTTCTGGGGTGAGAGAGTATCACCATCTAGATCTTAAGAGTTCTTAAAAGGGAGGTGTAGTGTTTCAGAAACAACCCTTTCAAGCCTTAATGCCTTTCATCAAAGGCTTTTAAAGCTCTTTGCCTTTAACAGGGTCTATGTCTACCTCCTGCCCAGCTTACACACATGCCTCCCTTTGAGGTCAATAGAGGCGAATAGTGCTGAGAAAACAATCCAGTGTATGGAGTGGAGGCTGCAAACTAGCTGTATTTTAGTCTTCATGTGAATGTGCACCTGAAACTTCAAAGAAGTCAGTGTAGGCCAAAATGAAATCAAGCATGAGGTCCAAAGAAAACCGGCTGCAGATGAAGGGATCTTGTCTCACAATTAGAGCCCTTTCAAAATGAAATTGTTTGCCATGGGAGGTAGTGAGGTCCTTGTCGTTGGAGATATTCAAGCTGAGGGTGACTGGCCACTTGGTGGCAATGCTGTAGTGGTGGGGTAAGCAGGAGCTCTACTCTAGATGGGGATGATCTACTCTATAGATCATCTAGAGATTATAGATGATCTATAATACCCCCCACTTCTTCATGTCTACAAGGGCTGTCCAGAAAAAATTCACCATAAATGCTTCTATTTTTCATATTACATGTCTGGATACTTTCTGGAAAGCCCTCATATGAGTCTATGAAATCAAGTCTGCCTCTCTCCTTCCTGGTATGAGTTGTCATATATCATTAATTTATTTGGACCATCACCTACCCACATTTCCTCTCTATTACTTAAATTTAGTGAGAATGAGGCAATGACTTCACCCCCAACAAAAGTGCAGCTGGACTTAGAAAGGAACTGAGGAAAAAACAAAAAAAGGGATTGGAGAAAAATAACTTGCAGGATAGGTTTGGGCACTAGAGCACGTTCTTCTCTGGTATTCCAAATGAGAACCCCGAGCCCGGAAGGAATCTGAATCACCAGTGATTTGGTTGGCTTTCCTATTCTCTGCTTGTCAAGACATGACATGGCACTGGTAGTTTTTTATTATCATTAATCCAGTCGTAAATTGTCAGTGTGGCATTCTCATGAGGATCTGTGTCTGAATGCGTTGCTTCAGGGAAATCATTGCGATTGCTTAGCACAGAGAGCGGCTCTCAAGCCTCGGCGTGCAGCCGAATAGCCTCCAGGCTTGTGTAAAGACAGATTGCTGGTCCTACACTCAATTCCCCCATTTGGTAGGTCTGAGATGTGGCCAGAGAATTTGCTGCTTTTAGCAACTTTCCAGGTGTCGTAGTTTTCTAATGCTGCTGTAACAAACTACCACACATCTAGTGGCTTAAAACAACACAAATTTATTATTTTATAGGTTTGGAGGACAGAGGTCCAAAATGGGTCACACTGGGCTAAAATCAAGGTGTTGACAGAACTGTGTGGAAGCTCTCTGGGAGAGGCGTTTCCTTGCATGGTCTTGCTTCTGGAGGCTACCTGCATTCCTAGGCCCATGCCCTGCTTCCATCTTTAAAACCAGCAGTGACTGGTGAGTCTTTCTCATGATACCATTTCTATGATTCTTTACTCTTCTGTGTAAGGATGAGTACATTGGGCTCAGCTGGATAATCTCCTAATTCTGAAATAAGATAATTAGCAGCATAATTTCATGTGCAAACGTAATTCCTCCTTACCATGTAACGTGATATATCCACAAGTCCCATGAATTAAGATGCAGACATGTTTAGGGGCCCACTGTTCTGCCTATACCCCATCCCAGATGCTGCTGATGCTGCCGACTTGGCAACCAGCCTTTGAGAACCTATGGTTTAGAGACTCAAGGGACTGATTAAAGGCTGTGTAGATATCAGGACAATTGCTTGTCAATAAAATTGGGCCAGAACACACATGTCTTATGGAAAATTAGTATTTTGTGTGGTTTAAGATTTTATCAAACTTTTATACAAAATTTTAATACTACTTTGTAAAATATTATTCCCAATATCCTGTGGACATCCAAAGAGAAGGACCAAACCAGGGCTTATTTCCCATGATTCCAGCAGTCTGCCTGGCCCCCATTAGTCTAATTCACCCCTTGCACCTGTATGTATTGTTTTTGTTGCTGTCATGATCATTACCTACTAAGCTGTTGCTCTTCTCTTTACCTATTGAGACACACTGTTCCTTTTCTGTGACTCAGTTTGGAGCCTCCCTCTGCCATGATGCCTTCCTTAATGGCTTTAGCTAAATGTTATCTTGCCGGTTTACCAGATGCCCTCACAGATGAAATCTGTTGTTCCCCACAGATGGCAAGAACAAGGCAACAGCAAGTTTTAGTGAACTGCTCAAGTTTATCCCGCACTCAGATATCTGGGGACTCATTCTCTGCAGTAGACTAAATGTTCATGTATACCAATATTCGTATGCTGACCACCAGCACTGCATATGATAGCATTTGGAGATGGGGCCTTTGGGACGTAGTTAGGTCATGAGGATGGAGCCCTCATGAATAAGATGAGTGCCTTTAGAGAAGAGACCCTTGGAAGTTTTCTGGCCCCTTTGGCCATGTGAGGACACAGTAAGAGACGATTGTCTATAAACAAGAAGTAGGTCCTCACCAGACTTGGAATCTGCCAGTGCCTTGATCTTGAACT
This sequence comes from Craseonycteris thonglongyai, assembly GCA_004027555.1. NCBI lineage: Eukaryota > Metazoa > Chordata > Mammalia > Chiroptera > Craseonycteridae > Craseonycteris > Craseonycteris thonglongyai. The sequence continues at coordinate 6,831 of PVKE010024282.1, read as the reverse complement.
TCCAGTCTCCAGAACTGTGAAATCAATGTTGTTTGAGCCGCCCTGTCTGTAGTGTTTCTGTTATAGCAGCCCTAACAAACTGAGATAGTCCCTTAAAGTGTGACACACATCTGAGCATGTTCAGCGCTGTGTTTTAAGGGACACTCAGAGCTCATGGATTCCAGGTTCCCTGACCAAGCCTTGGCCCCACTCAGGTGAGCAGGAAATCCTCTGGAGGCTGTGGCTTCCTTTTATGCGCCTTGTCAGTCTATGTCAAGGGAGATTCTCGTGTTAAGCTGCTCTTTATTGAGTAGCGTTGAAAAAAAATAAAACCTCTTGTAAATGGAAATAAAGCCCCTTGCTTGTGAATTTAACTTGTCAAATATAAATGCTGTCATTATAATTATTATGTGCAATTGAGATGAGCTGTTGTCATTCACAGCTTCATTCCTAGAGTATCGAAGACTGTTGGGGAGATGAGAATCACAGATGTGGAGAAAGGTTTGTTAAAATCCAACCTTAACAGCAATGTATTTTTTGCAATCGGTGAACTTTGTGTACCATGACATAAAAGGTCATCATTTTTTTTTTTTCCACTTAAGAGAAACCTTGATCATCAGGATCATGATTCTGATCTGGGTGGAAGATTATATGACTAGACTAGTTCCACGGAATGAGAGAGGAAAGAGGAGGACCAAAGAGGATTAAAAAATATGAATTTATAGTAGTAATTTTGTAAATAAAATGATTCAGCACCAGTCTTTTTTCTTTCCTTTCCTTTCCTTTCCTTTCTCTCTCTCTCTCTTCTCTTTCTTCTTCTTTCTTCTTCTTCTATTTTCTCTTCCTTTCTTCTCCTCCTTCTCCTCCTTCTCCTCTCTCTCTCTCTCTCTCTCTCTCTCTTTTCCTTTCTTCCTTCCTTTCTTACTGTTGGGTGGGTAAGTTGATGAGTGAGAGAAAAAAAAATGGTGAATCAACATGGGATTAAGATATGGATCCTAATGTTATCTAGTTTTTCTTACCTGTGGTCTTCCCTAGAAAATTCCCAGATCCCTCTGCATTCCTTCTCTTGAGGATGTGGATGAATAGGCTGGGACTGGTGTTTACCTGCTGGATAGGAAAGCTTGTTGGTTCAATTTTCCTGAGTAGTTATGAGACAGTGCCCAGCCCTCCAGGTGTGTGCCTGAAGTACATCTGTCATCAGAAAGGGAATTCCTCCTTGTTGCATATGAAGGGTGATTGTTTGTCAGGTGAATAAGCGCCTATGAGCCCTGGGTTCCTGCCAGCCTTGTGTGGGTTTGGCTATTGGAAGTATTCTGGGATGTAAGGGAACATTCCATTGTAAACCCAGGAGTGAAATTTTTTGTAATACGATTAATACCATGATGAAAGATGCATCCATTTCATGTTCTTAAGTTATGTCTTAAACACCCAGAAGAAATGTTAAATTAATTAATTAAAATATCAAAAATTCAAAAGAAGTACTCTACCATGTCCTGAAGCAATGTCAGAATATGAAATTAACATGGTAAATTTCCTCTTGAGTAACAGCAAATGAGCATCCACAAAACAGAATTCTTAATTTTTTGCTGGTTACCAAAGCAAGATATTTTTAGAACAAGAGACCCAGTTTTGAGATCAATGGATAACAGTGACTTTAGGAGATGGCGTCCTTACTCTGCCACAATGATAGTGAAGAAAATGATAGTAATTAATATTTGTGGAGTGTTATTTACATGTATTACTACATTTAATCCTCAATCAACCCAATGAGGTAGCTGTTATAACCCACATTTTACTGATGAGAAAATTGAAGCGTAGAAAGCTTAACAAAAGTGCTTAAGGTGACATAGCTAGTGAGTTCCAGAATTGAGATTCAAATGAATCATTTTGACTCCAGAGCTGTGTTTTTGTTTACCATCTCCTCATACTGCCAGGAATAAATTATTTCTCTCTTTCTTTTTAAAGATGTCATTCTTTTCCATTTCTGTTCACTTTCTTTATTTTATTTAATTTTTCTAACATTGAGTAAACACTTGCTACATGCTAAGAATAATGTTAAGCAAAGACTTAAAGGTGAGCAAGACTCAGATCCTACCTGCAAGGAAATTACAAGTATCTTTGCTTCTTTATTGCTGCTTTCTTTTCCTTGTCACATTTCTTCTTTTCCTTCATCCTTCTTTTCATCTTCATTATCATTGGTAGACATGGCAGATAATGGGCTATTCTACCAAGACTTCTTAAGAACTCCGTCTCTGAATGAATGTTAACTGCTGAAGGTAGAAAAAACTGGAAGGCAAACTATCTATCTCCTTGTCAGGAAAATTCTGACATGAGATAGGCAGACTTTAAAGGAAATGGTGCTAAAAATACCACCAAGATGTGAAGGACAGACTGATAACCAGTCTTCAGAATGAGACAGTGCGAAGCTGGAGAAGGTGAAAAGAACATTTGGTCCATGATCACATGCAGAGTGATAGTGATCTGCTTCTCTGTGTCTATAGGGTGTGTGCAGTAAATGAGGCTGTTGGGCAGAGCTCTTCAGGTTAATTTGCCAGGAAGATTAAGGTGGCGGGGAGGGGAGGAAAGAAAATGATTGATTGCAATTTCTAAATAGAGTTTGTTTTGGTAGACTTTACATACCATTTCAAACTCTGGGCCTGCTCGTGAAAATCAAGGGAAGATTCTTGTTTGAACTATTTTTAGACATTCACTTTGCTCTTACTTTCATCTGAATGACATGGATTATTGAAAATGCTTACTGCCCAAGGGTCTGGGGGAACTCCAATGGGTTCCAGTGGCAGAATACAGCTGGCTTTTCCTGGTGTTTTATTCCATTTATCTCAAATCACCAGAATTTAATGAGAATTGAGTCTATGACTATATTCTCTAGAGGTACTTCCAGATTAAGTAAAAGTATGCATGAAAAAACACTTTTTTTTTTGTTAAATTTATTGGGGTAATATTAATTGATACCAATTACATTGTTTCCAGGTGTACAATTCTACATTACATTGTCTATACATCGCATTATGGAAAAGCACTTTTTAAGGGATTAAAAATGGTCAAGAAATCACTTTAAGATCCTGACCTCCAAAGCCTTACCCTTTTTGTTTGAATATTTTCTTAAAATGACCTGTTCTAAGCTTGTATGTATAATTAGAAGCTTTAAAAAAATCCTCTAAAATAAGTGTTAAAATGGAGTTTCTGCATTTGCAGGTGTCTGCTTATTTGTTTACTTATTTATTTTATTACCATGAACAACTGTGCTCCTGGATACTTCTTCCAAAGAGAGGCCTTGTGGGAATGTGGAGGTTTCACAGCAAGCCTTGCTCCACTTGAGAGGCTGCGGGTCTCAGATGCTGTGTTAGCATTCTTCAGAGACCAGAATCAGTAGGATATATATGTATCATATTATATTGGTGTGTGTGTGTGAAGAGAGAGAGAGAGAGAGAGAGAGAAATCTATTAAGGAATTGGTTCATGAGATTATGGTGGCTAGGAAGTTCAAAATCTGTAGGGCTGGCCAGCATGCTAAAAACTCAGGCAAGATTTTTATGTCGCTGTCTAGAGACAGAATTCCTTCTTCAACAAACCTTGGTTTTTCTCTTCAGCCCTTCAACTGATTGGATGTGGCCCACCCACTTACAGAGCAATCTGCTTTACTTGAAGTCTACTGATTGTAAAGGTTCATCACATCGTAGAAATACCTCCACAACAACGTCTAGACTGGTGTTTGACCAAACAATTTAGTACAATAGCTTAGTCACAGTGACACATAAAATTAGCCATCAGATGTCCAGAGCCCAGGGGATCATGACCAGAACAGAAAGTTAATAGGGCTTATCTTAGAACTAAAATTAAACCCACTGTATGTTGTGGTGGATCAACCTAGTCAATTCACAGGGTGGTGGCTGAAATGGGAGGAAACGTAGCACGTAGGGCAACAGCATGGACTAATGTACCTAAATCACAGGATGTTAGAGGGGAGGACTCCCAGAGACAGAACCTTTTGCTGTCTTTGTCTAATTTAGGAAAAGGTCCCCCTTCCTCTGGGTAGGTACAGCCCTTAGCCAAGATGCGTGACCTGATGAGCAACAGATGTCATCTCTCACTGGATGCTTAGGCAGGTGTCCTTGTGCAGTGACTTCTAGCCTTATGTGTTGACTTTGCTTAGGGAGAACCAAATTCTATTTTATAAGTGAGAAACTGACCCTAGATATTGATGACCTTACCAAAGTATCTACCCCAGGTAATCTTGACTTTAGAATTCTAGGTTCTAAAACTAGAGTCTGAGTGACCTGATAAGGTAATGTAATACTTATTTTCCCCAAAAATAAGGGAAATGAGGGAACCAGAAGAGATGTGGACAAAAAGGAACCCTCCTCTCTATAAGTTCCCTCTTCTTACCTGTCACCTCACCAATTTTAGAATTACTTAATTTGATTATAACATAAAATGCTCTCTGAGAATATTGCCTTGTTCACATGTTAGCATGAATGAGTTTACTTGGGCAATGATAATGATTTTTTATATCTAAAAAACACCTAGTGGTTTTCACATACACATAGTGTTTTAGTCCTAAGCCAAGTTTTCATGCATGCTAAATACTTCCTTGAGGAAATTCATAGTTAATGACTTCAAGAAGCATTAAAACATTTTTCTAAACATACTTTCTGTTGCACTATAACAAACAACACAAACATGTGCAAATTATAAATGTAGAGTTCAATGAATTTTTATAAACTGAATATACTTATGTAACCCCTACCCACATTAAGACTAGAGTATAAGGATTACTTCAGAAATCTTTCTCTAAAAACATTAATGCTAAAATATTCTTAAAGGTCCAGTGTGCAAAGAGATCATAATTCTAAAATAAGGTTTCAGGGTGAAGATGAAGAATTATAGTCAAATCTGTGCATCAGACCAGTATTAAGTTAATTTGTGCTCAGCAAGTTAAGAATGAATGAGATCGCAGCATTATTTACAGCATTCAAGACATAAAAATAAGGGATGCTGAGATAGTTCAACAGGTTGAGTACTTGTTTTGCAACCGCAACATTCGGGAATCGAATCCCAGCCCCGGCCCATTGAAACCCACATGCTGAACTGCAGCACAACTGGTAACCACCAGGAGGGCAGCGAAGGTTTTTGACTCCCATGAGGGAGCCCCTATTTTGGTACCGTCTGGCATGGTCCCACATCCATCTGTGTGGACTAAGACTATGTCAAAAAACTAATAATGTTTCTATCTTTCTCTCTCTCACCTTATCTCAAACAATAAAATAAGTCTTTAAAAAAATTTATGTAAGTGTCTATTAATGAGTGAATAATGGAATATATACTAGAATATTATTCAGTCACAAAAAAACAAACAAAAAACCTGAAGAAATCCTGCTGTTTGTGACAATGTGGATGGACCTTGAAGGCATTATGCGAAGTGAAATAAGTCAGACAGAGAAAGACAAACACTGTATGATTTCACTTATAGGTGGAATCTAAAAAGAAAAAGTGAACTCACTAAAAAAAAGAGATCAAATTTGTGGTTACCAGAGGAAAGGGGAATGGGTGGTGGAGGGGGAATTTTAGAAAGGTGGTCAAAAGGTACAAATTTCTAGTTACAAAATAGGTAAGTACTAGGAATATAATATACAGCATGATGATTATAGTTACCACTGCTGTATGATACACTTGAAAGTTGTTAGAGTAAATCTGAGTTCTCATTATAGGAAGAAACATTTTTAATTATTATTATTTTTTCTTTCTCTTTTTATTGTATTCATATGAGATGATGAATGATCATTGAACTTATTGTGGTAATCATTTCATAATATATGTAAGTCAATCATTGTACTGTACACCTTAAACTTATTTAGTGATATATATATATGAATTATATCTCAATAAAACAAAACAAAACAAAAAAAGGAATAAATGAGAAAGGTACTAAATAACTTCTGGCCTTTATTGCTTTTAAGCGTTTCCTAAATTTTAATCTCCTTTGATCCAGTGATTTTGTTTCTTGGAATCTCTTAGAGATTCAGAGAGCTTTCTGTAGAATTTGTAGAATTCTGTAGAATTTGAGAAATTGCGTTCAACTTAGCAATGCAACACTGAGAGGTTGGTTAAATCAATTTCTTTAGACTGGTAAATGGGATATTATGTAATGATTAAACAAATCAGAATCTTCGCTTAAATGTTCATGATATGGTGAGAAATAAAAAAGGTAAGATACAGGAATTGTGCATATATTAGACAATAAAAACTCAAATTTTGTCAAAAATGTCTGAAAAATTGGAAAGAAATACATGAAAATATAAACAATGCTGATTGTTTCTAGGTGTGAAATTATAGGCAATTTTAATTTTATTATTGTGCTTTTTGTTTTATTTACTGTTATATATATATATATATATTTTAAATATATTTTTATTTATTTATTTATTTTGACACAGAGAGAGAGACACACACACAGAGACAGAGAGAGAACTGAACTGGGGGAGCTCCCAGCCCAGCACAGGGTTCCGCACGGGCCGGGGCCGGGGCCGGGACTCGATCCTCGGTCCCCGGTGCTGCAAAGTGAGCGCTTAACCCACTGAGCCATCCCGGCTTCCCCAAGCATTAGTCACATAATACGAATGAATGTTTTTAATTTCAACTGTGATAAGTACTGAGATAAGTTACACAGTATGGAAATAAATCATAAACCTACGGCTGTTCCTCTAACACTCTATCTTTAGAACCTTTGCATTTATTTTTTATTTATTTATTTATTTTTTAATTTATTGTTAAATTTGATGAGGTTACATTGGTTGGTAACAATTAGACAGTTTACAGATGTACAAGTCCACCT